>VZRX01019448.1:0-21791 GCA_013398075.1 Notiomystis cincta | reverse complement strand
CCACCACTCCATCCCCTCAATCCACCACTCCATCCCTCAATCCCCCGCTCCATTCCTCAATNCTCGTGACTTCTATTGTGTCCCTCAGTACCCACTCACCTGGTCAGTGCCCCCATCTTCGTGCCCTTTGTTATCCTAAGGATTGGGCACTTCATGGCCTCAATCCCTCGCTCCATCCCTCAATCCACCGCTCCATCCCTCAATCCCCCGCTCCATCCTTCAATCCCCCGCTCCATCCCTCAATCCCTCGCTCCATCCTTCAATCCCCCGCTCCATCCCTCAATTCCCCGCTCCATCCCTCAATCCACCTCGGCTCTGTGCCCCGAGCTTCCTGACCACACAAGGAAGCCTCCCTCCAGCCATTTATCAGCAGTTTTTGAAGAAAAAAAAACCCAGCTTTAAAATTTCGGGTTTGGTTTCCTGCTGGCTGAAAAGCGTTTTGTGGGTGTTGACTAGAAAATAACGACCTGAAAAGGGAAATCTTTAGAAATCCTCTGAAGGAAAATTCAAGTCAAGAGTGAAAAGGAAAATAAATTGTCAGCAATTCCAGCTCTGAGTTTCCAAATCCATTAACTGGCAGAGAATGAAACCTTTTTCTAAAATTCCAGAGGATCAGGTAACTTTGCTTGGAAACTTTTATTATAAAATATCAGATGTCTCCCCCTTATCTTGCTTAAAGCAAAGAAGGGTTTAGATAATTACAGTGATTTAAGTACCATAATTGAATAGCAATGTTGTACAAGGCCATAGGTGAGTAAAATTTTAAAAAATGGGAGTTATGTGGTGTAACTAAAACAGGAATTCAGAGTTTCATAAAAAACGTGTCTGACTCAGGATGAGAACCAAGAATATGTTTTTTCCTTAATTTTACACCTTCAATTACCAGTCTTTCCTCTGTTCACTGGTGGCCAAGGCAGAGTTAATGGGTTTGCAAAGGCAGTGAAGAGGAAAGAAACAGGCAATGGAGTGTGATAAGATTTTGTGCTGCTGCCATGAGCATTTCATGAGGAATTCTGTGGGCATGTGCAGCACTTCCAGCAGACAGGTTTGCTAAGAGCTCTTTGGTCCCCATGTGAAGGAAGTCCTGGTCTCTGCTTGAGTTTAGCAGCAGGAATCAAGCTCAGTGTTTGAAAGAGGGGCTTCAGCCAGGGAAGCCCAGGCTCAGATCACTCAATCCCAAACTCTGCGTGTAGTTCAGACAGACTGAGGCATCTCAAACAGAGCTGGTTGGCTTCAATCAGGTGAATCCCACTCCAGGCAGCTGCCCTTGGAATGTTGGGTTTGTATGGGTTGATTTTTGGTGAGGAGGGAAGAGCCAAGACTGCATGCAATAGATATTTAACCCTACTATCTCTCTGAGCATCCATGTGAAAGAAATATTCTTTACTAAAACTCTCTTCCTTGGTACAACTTAATTTGTATTGTTCTTTTCTACCATTCCAGCCTTTAAACTCCCTAAACCTTTTCACCTTTTCAGCCCCCACAAAAGCACTGCTTTGGCATTTAATTCAGGATTTACCTCCCAGTTCTAAACCAGAGGAAGTGTCCCTTAACTAAACAAGAAAGGGAGATGATGACAGACGTACTCGGGTCATTAGGCAGCCAATCACTTCTGTCCCTCAGGGCTTTTGGCATCCGATTTGCATAAATGTTTTTTATGTAAAGTTGCCGATCCTTTTCCTGAGAAGAAATAAACACCATTAAGCTTCTAATGTTCATTAAAATTTACTTTTTACCAACTTAATTTTCCTGGGCTGGGTGAAACCCATCAGGGATTTCACCTTGTGCCAGACCCACATGGTGGCTTTGTCATTTAAATCTTTCCAGAATGAATATTTTTTGCCTTTACCTCTCCTTTTGTTGTTGATTTTTTGAAAATTCATTTACTGAGTGCCCTTGCCGTGTGCTCAGGTGTTTCACAACCTGTTGCTCTGGTGGTGACATAAACTCCAGAGGCACATTTTGACATTTATTTAGCAATATTCCTCTTTCCTTAATGAAATCTTCCTTAAACACGGAAGACACATCTCAGCAACACTCTCACCACACCAATTTTCAGGGGGGAAAAAACAGGAGCTTCATTTACTTGGGAAAATTACAAGTTATCCTGGAAGTGGAATGGCCTGAGATAAGACAAGTGCCTAAAACTATGAATTTGTAAGGATAAACTCTGTTCTGGCACAGAAATAAGGTTAATAAGCATCTCCTGTCTTCTTTGTGGTCAATGAATAGATTTTGTGGATCTAAATAGAAAATTCAGAGACCTGGACACACAGAAAACTGTGTGGAAAAAAGATGAAACAGAACTATTTTAGAAAAGTGTTAAGGTAAGAACTGTACTTTGGAATAATTTGCATTTTGGAACAGTTTTATATTAGTGTTCCTGAGATTACATTACATTATGTTATGTTATGTTATGTTATGTTATGTTATGTTATGTTATGTTATGTTATGTTATGTTATGTTAATTATAATTACTCCCACCTCCCAAAACCCAGGGAAGAGGGATGAGCAACCCCCCTGTGCAGAAATCCCAACCTCCATGAATCCTCAGGGATTGCCTGTCCTGCCCTTCAGAATACCTGGAAAAACTCCCCTTAATATCTTTCACACATTTGATTCCATTTAGGAAGAGAAAGCTCCCCAGTGGGATCACCTTGACACAGAAATAAATAAATAAGTGTATTTTAACTGTGTTACAAATACAATTATGAGAAAGCCACAAGAGATTCCAGGTTTTCTGGAATAGGTACTGATTTTCTTCATTACAACTTATATGACATCTCATTCTTGGCAGTTTTAGCTTTAAATCCATTTATTTTTTCTGTATATTTGATTTATGAGCATTACAGGAAGTGCTGAACTGGACCTATTTGTCCCAAAACCATTTGTCTAAAAACCAAACTGAAATTTGAGCAAACTCTTGAAACATTTCCATGAGTCTTTTTGTTAAACTCCAGTTTTGCAGGTTACAATATTTACCTCATTTTGTTTCTGTGAGGGAGTTCATTTAAAGTGAATATATTTGACCCAGATGTAGCAAAATGGTAACACACTGGTGTGGATTTTGGTTCAATTTCTGATGCATTCATCTCTGTTTCAATTTGTTATTGAACTACTTCTAACAAATAGACCCCACAATAATTCCAACATTTGACATGTCTGGCTTTTTTAGTAAACTATAGACTTGAGTAGGAAGCAAAAATTCCATTAGTAAATAATGAATAAAAGGAATAGGTAACATTAAATACTTGAATTCCCCTGAAGAAACAGAAACCTGGATAAAATCTGGAATACCTTAATCTTCTGGTGAACAATGTTAATTTCCATCAGCAAGTTCTTTGTGATCATTGTAGCTTCCAGGAGTTTTTTACTCTCACTTGCCAGCTGACGACTGAAGGTGCTGTTGTTCAGCTTCAGCTGCATTTCCAGACTCTTAAAAAAGGCACAGATTTTACCATATGGATGTACTCAGTGGGACACAGTTGAAATATTTCAGTTCTTGACAGATTTGAAATGTAAGTGTGCTAATATAAGGAAATTTAAGCTCATAATTATATGTAATAACAGTTATTATAATTATAAATAATATCATAAATTGTATTGTAAACAATACATGAAACTATAATAAAGTATCTGAAAAATTACTTTCAAAATAAGAAAAAAATGGTTTAAAACCTAATTTCACTAAAAAGAAATTGGTATTGGCATTCAGTTATTATAAATAGGGTTGTACATTATCTTTCTGATGGATTAATAACTACAACCATCCTTGAGAAATGTTAAGGCTGTCTATTCACAGAGACCTGTGAACTGTGGCAGAATCAGGAGGCTTAGTGTAAATGAAAACTTGGTAATTTATTGGGTTCTTTATCTTCAGAACCCAGGGCCATGCACTGAATTTCCTAAAAGCATAAAGTGGACACCCAGCCCTGTGTGTTTTTTATAGCTTCCCACTCCTGGAAACAGAAAGCTTTTAAAAGAGGGTCTGAATTCAGCTGTTCCTCTACAGTTTCTCTTAAGATTTCCTGGTTCTTTATTTAATTCCATGCATAACAGACTCCATAGAAAAGTGAAATTAGTTCCTGGAGGACCATGGAAATTTCACTCTTCCAGTTTTATAGTGAAAATTGTGTTCCTGTCTTTTTTGTGCCAGGGTCAGTGAGAGTAAAGAAACATGAGCTATTAAAAGGAACTGAATTGCCTCCTCTTTTAAATCCTTACTCTTGGGAGAGCACTGGATTAAACAGCATCCAGCATTACAAGATTAGATCAGAATCATTCACGTGATAAGAAGTAGCCCCAAATTTTCCACTATTCCTGCACTGAAATCCCTCCTGCTTGATGACCCTTGTGATTCCCTCCTAGTTTAGGATATTCCACGAGCCTCTATTCCACAAACACAATCATTTGCAGGCATTACCTGTATCCTCTCATCCTTTGCTTCCAACGTTTCGTTAAGGACCGACAACTTGTGGTCGAGTTCCTCCCTCTCCGCGAGCGCTTTGTCTTCCGACAGCACAGCCAAGGTGTTCAGATCACCTTTAGTTTTCCTCAGCTCCGCCTCGACTTTTTTGAGCTGCTTGGCTGTGTTTTTCTCAGCCTCCTGAGACGTCTTCAGGAGCTCCCTCAGATCTTTCACCTGGTTCTGGTGCCCTGCCAGCAGCTCCTGCAGGTGGCTCTTGGCGTTGTTGTACCTGTCTATGGCCCGGGCGTGCCGGCGGTTGAGCTCTTTCAGAGCCTGCTTCTCCAAGCTCGACGCCTCGATTTTCCTTTGCAGGTCGAATATTTCGTTCTTCAGCTCCTTGATTTTGTGCAGCCTGGCTGATGAGATGCGCTGGGCTGTGGCGTTTTTGTCCTGGAAAAGCACCCCGCCGGGCAGGGTCAAAAAGGAGGCGTTCAGACAGGCGGGTTTTGCAGCGGGCCCCCTCTTCCCTCCTGCAGTGAGAGAGAGAAATTACCTCAGGAGAGTCAATCACTGGCTGCTTCTTCTGCTCACAAAAACTTCTAATTAACTACTTACTCCTAAACTGCATAGTTGTTTCTTCACAAAATGCCCCAAAACTCTGATGTTCAGTGAGCAGCATGGTCTAGGAGGAGGTTCCCTGCCCATGGCAGGGGGTTGGAACAAGAGGATCTTTAAGTTCCCTTCCAACCCAAACCGTTCTAAGATTGTGTGATTCAAATAATTCACAGATAAAGGCATTAAATATTTTATATCTCTGTGTATTTCTGTGGCTGCAGCAGACCACAGCTAGCAGCCAATGGAAATAAATGGAAATAAATCAATGGAAATCCATTTTCAATCCATGGGAGTAAGTTTTCTCCCTGTAAATCCTGCACTTCATTAAGGTAGCTGCAATCTGAAGAACCAAATTCAATCCATCAGAATCTACACCTTGAATCTACACATGATAAAAAAAAAATCAAAGCAAAAAACACAACAGTGTAATTTACAGGACTCAAAACCCAACATGCCAAAAATCCCCACAGCTGGGATTTCTAACCAGCTTTCTACAACTTTCACGTCAGCTTTGAATTAAACTACATTTTAAAACCTCAAATTCCCATTGCATAGAACAGGTGTCCAATAGTGTACATGATTTCCAGACAGCAATTAAAAAAATATATTAATGGGCTACTTCTCAGTGTTTTGTTTCCACTTGCCTCTCCTTATGGCCAGGATTCTGGGTGAATTACTCTCATTTTCTTTTCCTGAAGCAGAATTAGAATTCTAAAATAGTCAAGGCTGTAAATCTGAGTGTGTTCCCCCTTTTTCAGGCATATATTCAGTTCCACTACAGCTCTCATGGCATTTCAAGGCAGTATTTTGCTAAAAATTATATTAGTATTTTGCTAATTATTATAATTTATAGAGCACCTCATATTTTATGATAAAACAGGCAAGGTCCTGACTTAAAAAAAAAAAAAAAGGCAGAATAGAAGGACAGATATTTCCAAGAATTCAAGAATTTCTGTTGAATCTGATGTTTTCTGTAACACAAACCCATTGCAGGAAAACTACAATAAGACCACAGATATTGTCACACACAAGTATTTACAGAATTATATCATCTTACTATTTTATTTTGCCAGAATGGACTGAGAGAATGGAAAAGGGCAGATACCTTCCTGCAAAAGCTGTCAGAAGCACTGTAAAATGTATTTCATTTCCAGTAGTCATGGACAAGCAAAAACCCCCCACTTCATCTAAATGATATATAACATCTACAAATACATACAATAAATTATCCACCACAGGTAGAGGTCAAGAATGATTTTTTTTGCTAACTAGATTTAAAAAATGTCATTATTTTTTTTTCTGGTGTGCTACTTTCATGCCAGTATAGCTTCTTGACAGCAGCATATAACAACAGAGATTATAGCAGAGACAGCCAGTGGCTCTTCTGGATTTTTGGATTTATTTCCATCTTGTAGCTTTGGTTGCTGATTTTCCACTCTTTTTTTTTTAAGAAAGGATGGGTCTAGATGGGGAAAGATGCAGACATGGAGAGATTCTGTTAACAGTGACACAAATTCCAGGTGCATTTACATATATCTCCTGTATGCCCATTCCACTGAGGCACAAACTTCATTTCACAGGATTCATTTCCACGACCAAGCTGGCCACAAAAAGGGCTATTTTCTGGTCAAAACTGACACTTTTGTGCATTATTTTAAACCATCTTTCTCATGAATGGCTCTTTCAGATCTGCCAGGTGATGGATGCATGGTCAGAAACCAAGATGTGGCAGAGCCATTGTCAGGTCCTTGGGTTAAAGCTGAGGAATAAAGATTGCCAAGGGGCAATTACCACATTCCAGGTGATTTTCCCCTTGGATCACTGGGTATTGTGGGATAACACAGTAGGGAATCTGATGTTTGAAGCAGAATTTATTATATTTTTTCCCTGAAAAACTTCTGTCCCTGTCTCCCTAATTATTGAAAAAAAAACCAAACAAACCAAAACATCCAAAGAAAGGGAACAATGATACTTTTTAAGAGTCTCACACTACAAGAAAACAAATTTACCTTTTTTATCACCATGGGTGAAGAGACCCTGTCCAAATCTCTTTCTTTCCCTTTTTGCCTTGTCCTTTCTCTGTGCTTCCTTCTCTTCTGCTCCTGGTGTTTCTAAAGGTTTGCCTCCTCTGACTCTTTCATGATCAGTCACTGACGAAGCTCTTGGAATCATCGCTGTGGGAATGTTCACTTGGAGCTTCTCTAAGGGGTCACCGCCCTACCTGGGATTTCATAACATTTCATGTCATAAAAATATAATTTAGTCACATTTTCTCCAGAACTGGACAGCAAATCAGATCACAGAAGTAACTAATCCCTTAAAATAGCACACACCCCACCTTAGCTGCCATATTAACACTATAAGCAGAGGATAGAGAAGAACCTAAAACTCTTTAATTATGCTTGTAAAAAGCATGTATTTAGGATAAAAGAAATCATTCTAACTAATTTTCTAGGTCTTTCTGAATAACTGTTATACTTTTTTTCCCCTTTTATCTCCATTTCCCCTCCTTTTTTTTTTTCTTTCATCCTTACTGAGGCCACTGGGAAGTACAGAAACAGATCAGTTTATTCTCCTGGCAGAATTGTTTAAACACTGTACTTCTGGTAAAAATTATTTCTTGGGGCATGGCTTGATATTAATTCCATTTTTTACTATCATATTCCAATCCACTTCGGGTGAGGAAAGGCAAGTTTTGCCCTGAGCCACAATTGTGGAAAGGAATTAGATTCTAAACATACCCAAAAGCGAGACTGAAACACAAAAGAGGTTAAATGTTGGGATCCAAAGTGATAATTCAACTTCTACTTTTTGCATAAAAGAGGAAAAGAAATAGAAAAGTGAGAAAATACATGTTTAGAGAGGGTTTTGAGAGTGGTAAAGTCACATCCACCTAATTGCAACAACTGGGCCATGGAGGAATTAATCTTTGCTCCCTTAAAATTCATTTATAGATGAAGAATCTTACACAATAGAAGAATAAATTGTGTATTTTGGGGGTCTGAAAGGAGCATGGCAACTGTGGAAAGGAAATTTGAGGGGAGGTGAAATGATGTTTTAGTTCACATGGGTTTTAACCTGTCACCTTCACTGATAAAATATGAAATTATTTTCTTAGAACCTTTTAAGTCCTTTGTTGGCATTTTTGCTTTGTGCTGGCATTTCATTTTAAATTAAATTTCTTAAGGGGGAGAGGGAATCACAAAGCTCCCACAGAAAATTAAAAAACCTAATTCACGATTGCACAGAACATTTTAGGCTGAATCACAACAGTTTCATTACTCTTAATTTCTTTGCATGAACAATTTTTCCTCGTGGAATATTGAAGAATGCCACAGTCCTGCTAAATCTGAGGCACTGCAATAACCCACAAGAGATGAAAAATAATATTTTGAGCAGTAGGTAAAGCCCAGGTTGGTACATAGATCTGTATTTGTGGTAAAATTTGATTTGGCGCTGCCAACACTTTCTAGGCAAATTGTCTTCAAAGCAAATTAGGTTAAATTAAACTTAAAACTACTGCTTTAATTTGTTTTGATGAGAAGTGTGGCCTGAATCTGCTCATCCAGAGCAGCTGTTGAGAAGTAAATAAAATACAAAAGGAAAAGGCAAGAAAACTAAAGGTGAAGGACAAGAAAGGGAAATACAAAATGAAAGATATTGCAATAGAATTAAAAAGGCAGTAACTGAAGGGGGCTGGAATGGACAAACTCCAGGAGAATTTATGTTGAAAAAGTTCAGGAATAAAATAATTAGGGCCAAATCCGTGTGTCAAAGATGAAAATGTCCTGGCAACTCCCTCAGTGTCCCAGCTGGACCCACAATCCCACACCCAACCCCATGTCCTGGCACCCCCTCAGTGACCCAGCTGGACCCACAATCCCACACCCAGCCCCATCCCTTTAATGCCCCTCCTGGCCACACAATCCCACACCTGGTCTCATGTTCTGGCACCCCTTGGCACCCCCAGGCTGGACACACAATCCCAAACCCAGCCCCATGGCCTGGCACCTCCCCAGTGTCCACCTGGACACACAATCCCATACTCAGCCCCATGGCCTGGAACCCTTTCAGTATCTCAGATGGACACATAATCCCAAACCCAGCCCCATGTCCTGGCACCTCCTCAGTGTTCCACAGTCCCACACCCAACCCCATATCCTGGCANACCCCCTCAGTGTTCCACAGTCCCACACCCAACCCCATATCCTGGCAGTCCCCTCAGTGTCCCAGCTGGACACATAATCCCAAACCCAGCCCCATGTCCTGGGGTCCTTCAGTGCCCCTCCTGTACACACAATCCCACACCTGGTCCCATGTTCTGGCACTCCCTGGCACCTCCAGGCTGGACACACAATCCCAAACCCAGCCCCATGGCCTGGAACCCTTTCAGTATCTCAGATGGACACATAATCCCAAACCCAGCCCCATGTCCTGGGGTCCTTCAGTGCCCCTCCTGTACACACAATCCCACACCTGGTCCCATGTTCTGGCACCCCCTGGCACCTCCAGGCTGGACACACAATCCCAAACCCAGCCCCATGGCCTGGAACCCTTCCAATGTCTCAGATAGACACATAATCCCACACCCAGCCCCATGTCCTGGCACCCCCTCAGTGTCCCACAGTCCCACACCCAGCCCCATGTCCTGGCACCCCCTCAGTGTCCCACAGTCCCACACCCTGTCCTGCCATCACCATGCTCTGTTCTCCCTGTCCCCCTGGCACCCCCAGGTGAAGGATCCCACCTTGTCCCGTGTCCGCTCTGGGAATCTCTCTCCGCTTCCACCCCGCTGGGTGCTGTCCCCTCACGAGCTGCCATTACGGGCCTCCATTGCTGTTGCTGTGGGAAATGGCGGCAGCACCCTGGGAGTGGGGTCTCACCCTTTTCCTCTCTCTTCCCTCCCTCTTCCCTCCCCCCAAACCTGGCAGAAGAGACTGTGTGTGTATTTGCACCCTCATATTTCAGTACCACGATGGGGTTTTAATGGGAATTTGTCAATGTGGGTCCCTCTGTGCCTGGCCATGGAGGCGCCTCATGGCCCAGACGTGCCCTCAGAGCGCACAGGCCGGACTCAGCGGGCTCCAAACTCGGTGTTAAACTCAACATTCTTAAGCTGAAAAAGGGGAAAATCCCTTTGGAACAAAGTCATGTTTTCCTTCGAGGCTGCACACAATGGGAGAGATGACCCAAAACCCTCACCAGCCAGCTGGGGCTTTGGGAATGGCTTTTCCAAGTGCGGCTCAGGGAGTGTTTTGGGGATGAAGCTGAGCAGGAATGAGAATTCATTGGCAATTCTGTCCCAGAAAGTGACTGTGGATATTCAGTGGTGCAAATATTTACTGCTTTGAGGACATGGTGCGACTCTGGTGGGTGGTGCTGTGCAGGGCCAGGAGTTGGACCCAAAAGTCCTTGTAGGTCCCTCCCAACTCAGCTTTTTCTGTGATTCTCTGATAAATTATTAATATCAAGGCTTATCAGTCTGCTGTGAAGCCTAGGACCATTTCATCCTTTGGTTGTACTTCTTCAGGGCACAGAAAACCAAATTTTGAAACATTCTATACCAAATGGCCAGTCATTTCCCAGGCTATATGCATACATAAAATCTCCTGAGAAACAAGCACGTGTAGTAACTTCAGGCAATAATTTATGTTTTCTCACTGGGTGGTTTTTTTTGGTGGCTGTTGTTCTTTTTCAGGAAAATATTCTGAAAATACCTGATTCTAATAGGCTTTTTGCTGGACCTCCTGTTGCCTCTTAAAAGTAAAAAGAAATGACAGATGGTGAGCCACAGTAAATTATCCATACTGTTATTTTTAGTTTTCAGTGCTGTTTTTCAGGATCCTAGTTCCATACATGGAGTACTGCATTTTCAACTTCACATACTGGTTAACACAAACAGAAAACTTCCTTTCAACAGAATTTTTACTCTTTATTATTATATAATACTGTATTTAGTCCTATCTAATTAATTCTGGAAATAAAGTATTATAGTCCATTTAAAGCATTTTCAGGATCAGACAGTGATCTATTCAATCTTAACATGTGAAATGTGTGTTTCTAAAACCCAGTCCAGTTTCACCTCTGGCACAGGATCAGCTGTACTGAGCTTATGTCGCTCACAGCAGAAGCAGACTTGTCCCTTAAAATTTGAAAATAATCTGTGATTATTTAACATTCTTCAAATACCTCTCATGCCCAGACACCTCCTTTAGCAAGTATGTGCAGGCAGCCACTGAATTGTGGTAATCTCTGGGGTAGAAGGCGAGAACCAGATGGAAAAAAAAGATCATCCTGGATAACACAGGAGAATGGGAATTTTTTCTGAGTATTCTGGACCTCTTCTCATACCTTGTGTCCTGAAAACTTTCACTGCTGATGCAAAAATGAGGAGAAAATGCAACAACAGGTTCTGGGTACATCGATTCAGGCAAATCAGTCTCAGGCAGTGTCCTGACACACATTTATGTCAGGAAAGTCCCTGATTACAGATGATAATCTGAATTCTTTAAAGCTGAGAGCGTTGTTACCAAGGCTTATTTCAGTACGATCTCTGCTACAATTACTGCAGAATCTATGCTGCCCTTGCCTTCGCCTTTAAAAATCTGAAATTTCCAGCTCCAACTCCCAAGCCTGCTGGTGTCAGGGAAAGCTCTTTCCTGCAGGACGGAGCTGTGGCGGTGCCCGCACAACCCCACAGCTTCGGGACTGCCCCAGCACGAAGCTGCCACCTCCTGTCCCTTCTCCCTCCTCACTTGTCCCTTCCCCCGCTCCCAAACATTTCCCCAGCCCCGTCTCATTGGTGCGCTGCTCTCCCTTGCCTTTTTCGGGCTGCCACCCTGTCAATCTAATGCAATAAGGCCAGGGGCAGGTGCAAACCCCTTGTGGGGCTCCTCTTACTGACCAATCCTCGTCCCAAAATACCCAAGAGCCAATGGAGAGGGAAAACCCGGGACCCCGGGGAGAGGGAGAGGGCAAAGCCGCCGGATTGCAGGGGGCGGGGAAGTCCATTTAGGACCCGGCTTAGCCCAGGAGCTGCGGAACATTTGGGTTCCTCTGGGGATCGTGGTGACCTGTGGATAGCGGGGCTGCTCTGCTGGTTCGCTTCCACCACTGCCAGCATGGTGATCAAAGTCTTTGTGGCCACATCTTCGGGGTCCACAGCGGTAGGTGACTGCTTTAACATCCTCCCCTCGCTGCTGGGATCAGGGTGGGGAATTAGACTCGGAGATGCCAGGGAAGAGCTTGCAGGTGACAAAAAACCCACTGGAATTCTTAGCAGGAATTCTTATTCTGCCCTGACCACTTTATTCTTGAAAGCTGCTCAAGATGTAGAGAGTTCCTGTCAGTGCAGCTTTTACCACACTTATAACATTTACCTCTAAATTATGTCATTTCATGGATTTACTGCTGTTTGAGAAAGTATCTGCAATATATACACACTGAAGCAGGAAGCAGTTGGGTATTGTATTTGTGCAAAAGCAAAGGTAGACTCTTAACAGGAGAAAATAAAGTGTTTGTTTTTAAAAAAGACTTTAGGACCCTCCTCCTGCAAAAGGAGGAGGAACTCTGTCTAAGAAAGAGCCTGGAGCTGGACAAAGTTAACCAGGAAAATTTGTTTCCCAAGCCCTTCCATTTCCTGGGCTTTGGGAGGTTTTTTTTTTTTGCTTGGTGTTTCCTTTTTGTGTTTTTTGTTTGGTTGGTTGGTTTTGTTGTTGTTTGGGTTTTGTTTGTTTGTTTGGGTTTTTTGTTTTTTGGTTGGTTTTGGGGTTTTCTGGGGGTGTGTATGTATCTGTTGAAATGCTATACTGATGATTTTTAGCGTTGAGACCACCGCTGTAGCTGTCAGCAGAGAGTATCAGCTGAAGGGAAGGGCATGTGAATAGTAGGGAGGTTGGAAGTCCGTGGGAGGTGGGAACCGGGAAAGGACTGTTTCCTTTTATATCCAGTTCCCAGATGAGCTCAGATTTCCTTTGGCACTCCCTCCCAGTGACACGGCTGAACAACCTGGCTGGTGCTTGCACAGAGCTCTGACTACATCTCTATCTCCCTGACACCAGCTGCATTTCTTTAAGAAGATTCCAGAGTGGAAAAGCTTCAAAAAACACCCCCTATTTATGGGATTATCATCCGTAGGAAATGAACTGGGGGTCGTTCACTAAAGTTCCAAGTGGAACACTGCTGAGGAAGTTCTCTCACTCAGCCTGTTCCTAAAATTATTATTGACAATTAGCATTATTTTTTTAATAATAAACTTCAGATAAAAAGAAAAAAGAAAAAAATAAGAGGAAGTTGGGAACTTCAGGTTTGGTACTTTGCAATTTGTAATAGAGCTCAAGCAGCTTTATAAATTGCCCTGTGCTGTGCATGGACACTCTTCTTGCTCCTGTTTGGCCTGTCCTGGTCTCCTTTGGAGACTCCAAAAGGAGAGTGTGGAATCTTCACCCAGCAATTTTGCCCTGTGTTTGCTCCTTTTTGGTGTGCTGGGGTGTGTATAGCTGCAGCACTCCCAGCTTGTGTTCAGATTGCTGATTCTGAACTGCAGTGCCAAGTGCACCCAGTGTTCAGCTGGAGCAGTTTTCCACATTTTCCCATGAACATGGATGGAAGGTATCCTTGCAATGAACCTTTAATGAGTTCTGTATATATAAAATAAAGGTATATATAAAATAAAATTCACTCACACAAGGAGTTAGCACAAACCTCAATATATCACTAAAATCCCATTTAATAGAAATGTTGTATGAAGCATGTACAGCTTTCCTTGAGAGGAATTAATTTAATCCCTACACAGTTTAAATTGGAAGTTTAAATTGTCCTCTTAACACTGGTGATCTCATCCAATTTGGTGGCTGATCTCCATCAAAGGCATGATGTTGGTTATGAATTTGGAAATAAGATGGGCTTGGTGTAAATCAGCAGAAAATCACTGGCAAAGAATGAAAAATGTCTCTATGTACATGGTCACCCTACTCACTGCAAGTGGTTTTCATGTTAATAAATACTTTGTGTAAGTGACTGCAGTGAACCCAGTGGCATTCTGGTGCTCTGGATCAGATGCTGGAATGTTATAATTCACTGTGGCTCTGAAGCAAATCTGCAGTCTGTATTTTTCCCCTTGATGCTTCAGAAATTTATTTTAAATATCTCCAGCTTTATTATCTTTCTGCTGCAGACTTAGCTGATATTGAACTATTCATTAAAGCAGGCAGAAGTGGAGACACTTATTTATAGCATTAAAAAGCACTAAATGCTTGGCTTGGAGCAAGCAGTAAAAAAACAAAACAATGTTGTTGCTAGTCACAGAGGTGTTTAGATTTGGTAATATCCTGCAAGATCCTAAATTGTGAGAGACAGAGGATTCATGTCTTACACAGAGGAAGTCTTATAGTCTTGCTTGCTGCTGCTCATGGTTCTGACACCTCTAAAATCCTTTTATTTCCTGTGGGTTTGGTGACATTTTATGAACTTGCCCCCCTACAAATTGGCATCAAAAGCAGCATAACCAGCTGGGCAAGGGAGGTGATTCTCTCCCTATGCCTGCTTAGGTGAGAGCCCACCTGCAGAGCTGCCCCAGCCCTGGGCCCAGCACAGGGAGGACGTGGAGCTGCTGCAGAGAGTCCAGAGGAGGCTCCAGGATGAGCAGAGGGCTGGAGCAGCTCTGCTGGGAGGAAAGGCTGGGACAGCTGGGATTGTTCAGCCTGGACAGGAGAAGCTTTGGGCTGAGCTCAGGGTGGCCTTGCAGGGCCTGGAGGAGCCCCAGGAAACATGGAGAGAGACAATTCCCAAGGGATGCAGGGACAGGACACAGGGAATGGCCTTAAGATGAAGGAGTAAAGGGTTAGATGGAATATTAGGATGAAATTGTTTCCTGTGAGGGTTGCCCAGGGAATCTGTGGTTGCCCCATCCCTGGAAGTGGAAGTTTGGATGGAGCTGGGAGCAGCCTCGTGTAGTGGTTGCCCCTGCCCATGCAGGGGGTTGGAATGAGGTCATCTTTAAGGTCCCTTCCAACCCAACCCATTCTGTGATTCTGTCACCCAGCCTGGCCTTGAACACTTCCAGGGATGTGAATTCAGAGCCTCTCTGAAACTCTTACACTCTAGCTAGATAACATTTATTTAAAACAGTTTTTTTCTTGTTTTAAGGCACTAGTTGCTAGGGATGGTGCAACTCAAGCTTTGCTGAAAGAAAAGCTGGCATTGCTGAAATAATATCCTGCTCATCACCACTTTGCAAGTAATCTATGCCTAAGTAATTTGAATTCTTCCCATGCCATCAGACACGAGTGAGGGCACAAACAAGCTCCTGCAGTCTCATCCATTCTGGGAAAGCCTTTGCATGTCCTCTGTGTTGTTACATCCTAAATTTTCCTTTCTGAGTGCTGCTTCCTGGAGGGATTGTTTTGGTTGCCCTCTTAGTGCTACACACAGCAAAGTGTGGTTTCACACTTGGTTGTGTCCCAAGTCTTTTGCTTTGCCTAAACCCCAGTAATGGTGAGCCTTAAGACACAGCACATTTTCTGCTCTATTTATGGTCTTTGTCATAGTAAGAAACCCCTTGCCTTTTCCTTAAGCAGCATAATTCCATGTAACTTTACTTTTTTACCTCAGCATTAATTTTTTCACACGATTTTTTGCCTAATTTTTGCTTTCAAGCCCAGTGCTGCCTGAGCCTGCTGTGCATTGTGTGAACCTCAAGCTGAAGAGAAATTATTAAGCCAAGTTTAGAAGTTCCAGCTTTTCTAAGCAGGAGGGAGCACAGAATCTCTGGCTCCATTTCCATTATCTCCTCAGAGGCAGTGTCTGTCTGGAGCAGCAGCTATTCCAGGAGCCCTATCTCCTGC
This sequence comes from Notiomystis cincta, assembly GCA_013398075.1. Taxonomy (NCBI): domain Eukaryota; kingdom Metazoa; phylum Chordata; class Aves; order Passeriformes; family Notiomystidae; genus Notiomystis; species Notiomystis cincta. Next base: position 5,924 of record VZRX01019448.1, on the reverse strand, counting down.
AGTGCCTGTGTGCAGAGGGACAGGCTGACCCTGGAATTGCAGCTGACAGCACTTGAGTGCCCTGGCTGGCAGAGCATGTGATGTTACTCCTGCTGCTGGCTCGTGCAGATTGTATTAACCATTTATACAGACATTATCCTGCCACTTTCTCCAGTGAAATGTCCCCTGAGCAATCCTTCCTGCTGCCTGGAGGAGTTCTGCAGATAACTCTGCAGCTAAACAGCCAGTAAGGAAATTACCTCTGTTTAAAAAGAGAAAATAAGTAAGCAGTTTTGAACTCTGTCAACTGCATGGCTTTTGACCATGCTGGATTAGTGTTTCCATTCAAAGTGATCTACTTCATTTAGCTCACTGTAAACCTCTGTTGTTGTCATAAAAATGTACCGTGTTTTATGTTTGTTATTTTTTATAAGCAAGCATATGTGTAGATAGATGCTTCTATATTTGCACAAGGAAAAGAAATTTTATCTTCACTCATGAGAATTCATCCCTCCAGGACAATAGGCTATCACTCTACTTCATCTCTTCTGTTTTGTTAGATGATGGAAATACATAATCCCTGACTTACTTCTCATCTCACTGCCTGTCCCTCTGATTTACACCAGCTTGGTGTCACTTTAATTTCAGGTGTTCAGCTGTCTGCCATATGGAGGACATGGTTTCAAATCACCAGATAGAAGAATTACCTTGATGCCTCATTCTAGCTATGTCTGGTGGCAAGTTCTTTAAAAGCTGCTTAGGAGTAGCATTGTTTTAGTAGGAAATATAATGAGGGTTACATTTTCAGAGTGAAGGGCTGGGTTATCAGCTCAATGCCTGCTCAATTCTAGGCCTGTACAGAACCAGATTGAAAGGGAATAAGGGCCATGAGTGAATTTTAGGTGTCACAGAGGCTGTGTGTAACAAGCTTTATTTGTATGTAACATGTTCTTCATGGTCCTACTGCAACATCAGTGTGTAGTGGGGGATGTATTTAAGCTCAGCAGTCCAACTGTGCTGGATTTCCTTGAGCCTTCACTCACATTTATATATTATACCTCAAGGAGCAATGGCCTTAAACTAAAACACAAGAAGTTCCACCTCCACATGGGGAAGAACCTCTTTACACTGAGGGTGGCAGAGCACCAGAGCAGCTGCCCAGGGAGGGTGTGGAGTCTCCTTCTCTGGAGACATCCCAAACCCACCTGGACACTTTCCTGTGTCACTGCTCCATGTGACCCTGCCCTGGCAAGGGGTTTGGACTGGAGGACCCCTTCCAATCCCAACTATTCTGTGGTTCTGATTCTGTAAAATTTATTTCTGCCTAGCATTAAAGAACAGAGACAGAGAGAAATGTGGCTCACAGGGAGCTGAATGTCACATGTGATTGGTGGGAAGAAGGAATCTGTTCCGTGCTGAGGAAAATATAAACAGTGTCAGACCTTTACTGACTTCAGGCAGGATCACCTTGGGTATCTGTACACCACATTCCCAGATCTGGGAACACAGTAGGAGGCTTCCTGCTGAGCTTCATTTCTTAGCTGGAGTTTTCACTGCAGCCAGGGAGGACAGAAAGAAGCTGGGGGTGGGTGTATGGTGGGAGAGATGTAGTGGCAGCACTCTGGGTGCTGACAGAAAGTGCTGAATCTCAGCTTCAAAAAGTTTGAGGGCTACTGAAGAAGTGAATCCCACTTCAGGAGCTTCCAACTTTCAGGAAGAATTTTTGCATAGAAAGGGTTGTGAAGAATTGAAACAGGGAGGTGGTGGAGTCCTCATCCCTGGAGGTGTCCAAGGAGCAACTGGATTTGGCACTCAGTGCTCTGGGCTGGTGACAAGGTGGGGTTTGGCCAAAGGTTGGACTGAATGGTCTATCCTGGTGTCTTTTCAAACCTAAAAGATTCTGTAAACTTGACAAACGTGCCTGAGTTCTTGTAATAGCAGTTGCTTTTAGAAAGCCATTTTCTTTTTAAAGAAGGAATGTTGTTTTCCCTCTTTCCTACCCAGATAAAAAAGAAACAGCAAGAAGTCGTGGGCTTTTTAGAGGCCAACAAGATCGACTTTCAGCAAATGGACATAGCAGGAGATGAGGACAATAGGAAATGGATGAGAGAGAATGTCCCTGGTGAAAAAAAGCCTCAGAATGGAATTCCCCTCCCTCCACAGATCTTCAACGAGGAGCGGTACTGTGGGGTAAGAAACTGCTTGGAAATGTAAATATCCTCAGAGAGTGGTTTCTCACAGACAGGGAGTCTTTTCCATTAGTAGGAAGTGTCAAACAAACTCCTTAAAACAATTTGAGATTCACTGTGAAAGAACAATCCTTGGGAGACATTTCTTTTGAGCACAGAAAAGCAACGAAACAGAAGATTATTTATTTTTGAGAGCAAAATATGCATGGAGGGAAAACTGGCTGGAGAAACTTCTGGAAGTTTCAGTTAATTTTGACTGAGAGTGTTGATACTTTGTTTGTTTGGACTTGTCTGGGCCTCAAGGATGTCTAGTAGATATCTGAGGTACCAGAGGCTGTGAATAGGGATCTTCTTTTTCCTTTATATTATACAAATAAATAGGAATGTTTGTTTACTGGAATAGTTCTAGAATATGGTTTGAATTATTGACATTATATTGCTTATTCAGTGATTATCCAACTCTTCATAACAGCAACTGTAGTGCTCATCACATGCTTTTATATTTTCAAATGTGCTTGCAGCAGGTTGTTTCTCTTGAGACAGTTTGTTCAAAGCAGAGAAAGATAATAATGTGCCAGCATGAATATTAGGACTGTGAATCAAAAGAGATAATCTGAGACCTTTTATTTTCTCACAGTCTGGGTGGAAATGCCTAGTCTGGAAAGTGCTCAGATCTGATGGCTGAAATGAACCTGCAAAGTGCTCTGGAAGGCAGAGCACACACAGTGAGACAGGTTGGAGTTACTGCAAAAATCCAGTGTGAACTACTGCAAGGTTGTACTGGGGGAGCAGGGATTTACAAGCCACTGAGTTTTCAGAATTAACTTCAGTGCTCTCAGAGCAAAAGTTGGTAATATGAATATTGGAGTGCAGCTGTTTCCTCATTTTCTCATAGAATTCCTAAAAGAGAACTTTTTGTGTTGGAGTTCATATGCATTTCAGCACCAGTAAAAAGTATAATTTGATAGATCTTACTCTGGGTTTTTTGGCAGCCAGTGTTGCAATAATATATTTTTGATGAGCCCTGGAGAAGTTATATAAGGAATTAAAGAGTAATTGCCTTATAAAGTGTTGCAACTGGCCAGTCTTGACAGTAAATGATAAATACACAGCTTTTACTCCATATCTGAAGTTATTTCAGGAAGCCAAATAATCTGCATCTTGAAGTAAATTTAAGTGAAAAAATAGTCCTTTGCAAAAACTCCTCCACAGGAAAAGGAGTTGCAGCTACTGGTTTAAAAATGAAACCAAATTTACAATTAGTCTAAAAGTCTCCAGAATTCCAGCTCTCAAAGCTCAGAGCTAATGATCCCAGTGGGTGCATAACGAAGACTAATTTATAGCATCATTATTTCCAAATAAATAAGGTAATGAGATCCATATCAGTGCATGAGCCTTACCCTTCTCCCCAGGGGAAAGTGCCTCCAGGGAGCTGCACAGGGAGTGTGATGTGGGCTGAGAACATGGCCAGGGGCTGCCAGACTGTTGCAAAATCCTCCCAAGTGACATATTCTACAATAAGAACCTGGGGATTTGCATCCTGCTTCCCTGCAGAGCCTGTGCAGGGCCAGCAGAGCCACTGCTCTGAAATCCAGAATTGGTTTAGGCTGGTTAATGTTTCTCTGATACATCTTCCCCTGTGTCCCACTCCTTTGGCAGCAGCAATTTTATCTAAAATATCCCTGAGGATTGCAAAGGTCTTTGTGACTCCAATCCAGTATCTTGAATTCATGGAAGTCCTTTTAAAATACATTTCTCTCATGAGTCTTTAAGGGCCTCACTCTTGTGGCATCTAAAAACCTTTGAGTTTGTAGCCTGGCTAAATGCAGGCTGTTCATACCCATTTCCTGCTCTGCCCAAATCACCCTTTAGCTTCAATAGCTCCAATCCAATATATTTGTAAATGGGAATCATATCCTCTATTAATCTTCATTTTGCTGTGCTAAACAAGGCAAACTCTTTACAACTCTTTTTTTTTCTTTTTTTTTTTTGTAAGATATTTTCTCTTTCTCATTCCTGTTAAGTTTTATTTTTTTCATTCACAATTAGTATTTTTTTTTTAGCTCAAATCTGTTAAATTTCATTTTTCCCCATTCTTCTTTCTGGGATCACCCTTTTCCTTCATTTCCCTTCTTTTCAATGGTCTCATCAATTGTTCTTAGCAAAGTTTGGCTCCCATTCACACATGTGCATGTGTGTACACATTGCATCCTGATGGCCTGGGAGATCTGGCCTTGGGAGGTAAAAATTCAAGATAAAATATTTCCTTCCTTAACCTGAGAAAGAGGGGTTTGGAGAGAGGCATGAAAACCTTCAACTATTTTAAGGTCTCAGCAAAAAGCAAATTATTGGTCTGAATTCAGTATTGACCCTGCTGTGAGCTGGAGGTTGGTCTAGGTGGTCTCTTGAGGTTTCTTCCCACCTGAATTATCTAGGATTTTGTAAAATATGTTCTGCTCCACATCCACTGGAGGTGGGATGAGCTGTGTGAGAAAAAATGCAGCAAAGAAAGTTCAAGTCAGACATCAGAAAATACACAGTTTTCAGGAGATTGCCTCATTATCTCATTAAAGGTCATTAGAAGTGGATCAGAGGAATAATGGAGTGGTCCCTGCCTTTGAGGAATGGTCCTCTGGGACCTTGTCCAGTCCCTTCTTCTGCAGTTCAGTGAAATTTTGGGAGTGGTCGTAAGGAAAGGGTGTTCTGGGGACAGGTGAGGAGTCTTCTGTTTGTGCAGGAATAGAATGACACAATGAGCAAGCCAAGTCAGTCCCTCTGCTCACCTGCTTTTGTGCTGCTACGTGAAAGCATCTGCATCTTCTGGGTGACCATGAAGGGCTGCTCCACTCCCCAGCTTGTACTCTAAATTGGAGTTTCTTATGGATGGGTTTTTATGAAGATACACTGCCTGGGAGCAGCGTTTCCACGAGGTCAGGGAAGCTTAAAACTGGCTTATAAAATAGCTCAGATCTTATTTTCCTCTCAGCTCTTTGGTATTGCCACTTGAAGAAATAGATCAGAAATTGATTCATTTTGTGTGCCTGGCTACAGCACCAATTTCAAGTATCCATTCTAATCCATCAGTGCTGGCAATTATGTCCTTATTTGATCTTTTTCTTAAGCTGCTTCTTTGCTCATGTCTAGACAGACGTCTGCATCTGTGTCACTTGCTAAATATATTGAGCACTCTGTTGCTCTTGTCTTTGCTTTTGCTTAACAAAAACCCTTAGGAAACTAGGAAAGCGATGGAAGCTAAACTTCTGGTTTTCTTTGTAAGCCAAAATCTCCACTTTCTCCTGTAAACTGAAATCTGTAGAATAAGGTACACTTGTACCTACTTTAAAAAACATCTCTGAGTTATTAGGCAAGACTTTTATTTGATGTTGGAGTGTGCATTTGCAGCCCACAAAACAACTGTGTCCTGAGCTGCATCCAAAGCAATGTGGGCTGAGGTCAGGGAGGTGATTCTGTCCCTGAGCTCAGGTGAGAGCCCACCTGCAGAGCTGGCCCAGCACAGGGAGGACGTGGAGCTGCTGCAGAGAGTCCAGAGGAGGCTCCAGGATGAGCAGAGGGCTGGAGCAGCTCTGCTGGGAGGAAAGGCTGGGACAGCTGGGCTTGTTCAGCCTGGACAGGAGAAGCTTTGGGCTGAGCTCAGGATGGCCTTGCAGGGCCTGGAGGAGCCAACGAGAAAGGCCTGGAGTGACAGGACAGGGGAGAATGGCTTCAGACAGGCAGAGTAGATTTAGATTAAATATT
>VZRX01019447.1:56293-144856 GCA_013398075.1 Notiomystis cincta | reverse complement strand
CTCACCCAGGGCAGGAGAAGCGGCCTGGGCTGGACTGTGGTGGGAACAGCGAGTTCCCTTCCCCGGCAGCAGCTCCGAGCATCTTCCACTGAAAAACGGAGAGAAAGAGTGGGAGCCTGCACAGCTGCCCCTCCCCGTCCTTTACCAGCCCAATTCTCTCGGTATCTCGGCCCCTTTCTGAGAAACCCTCAGACAGAGATGTGCAGCCAGATGACTTGAGGGCTTGGCCACTTCTTTTGTTCTCCTTAAGTACGTCATTACCATTTCTTAGGAATTTTATGGGAAAAAATTCCCTAAGGAAAGGAGACAACCCTCAACACCTATAAACTGGGGGAAAATTGCTGCTTGGGAACAGGCTGGGCAATTGTCAGCTGGTGGGGAAAAATTGTCTTTCATTCACATAATTTGTTTTTCCTGAGTTTTATTTCACTCTCTTTTTGTGACTTTTGTTTTCCCTTAAAATTAATGATTTTAATTTTTTTTCAGCTATTGCACTCTTTCTATCTCAGCCTGCCTGTTTGCTTACTTTTACTCTTCTGGTTCCTCCAGGGGGAACTGAGTGCAGGGGGCTGGGTTGCTGGCTGGAGTTTAACCATGACAGTAAGCCATGGCCAGATGCTGTGAGAAGGAAGGGAGTAGCTGGGGAGGGAGGATGTGCTTTTGCACCTCTCTACACAAGGCAGTCTGAACATTTCTGCTTGCACCACCTGGGCATGAGTTGGAGCTGTAAAGCAATGACCAAGCCTTTGCATGACAAGGGGAGTGGAATGAGCACCAGATCAAAACCAACCCCCTACGGTGGCTGGAAAGAAAACTGTGAGCAGGCATCAACAGGTTCTCCTGAAATCCTGTGTGGGCCTGTGCTCTGAGGGCTTTCTGAACTGGGAGAAACCCCTCTGTCTTAGCTTGTGAATCAGCATAAAGCAAAAGCCCTGTAGGGAATCTTTGACTTCAACATTTCCTCTCTTACAGCAGTCAGCCTTCAGTCTCCCTAGTTTTCTTCCTCCTGAAGATTGTCTTGCAAACAGCATATTCCCACTCTGCTCTCAGGTACAGCATCAAGGGAAAGCTGCTTTTTCTGGCTCCCTCTCCTCCAGTACCCAGCCATCCTGGTTAACAGCTTGCTGTCACATTGCTTGCTGGCTATGGAAGAGCTACAGTGACAGCCAGCCTGACATTTATTTTTTGTGCCTCACTGCTGCAAGGGGCAGCATGGAAAAGGAACCAGTTCATCTGGGGACATGGAGCTCAGAGTGGCAACCCTACTTCCCAAGATGGCCCCTCATTACTGCAGCTCTGCCTGGGCAGAGAGCAGGACTATGCAAAAGGCTGAGGTGTGTTTGAGTGCCACTGCATGCTGAGGCACGGACAAGGTGGCCCTTACACAAAAGCTTTTCTCTCTACAGAAATAAACCTGGGTAGTGGATTCATTCTGTAACAAGAAAAATCACTCCACCTCAATTACTCCCACATATTCCAGAGGAAACAAAGTGACAGAGGATGGGGGAAAGGCTGAGGTTGCTGCTATAAATCTGTATAGCTCCAACTGATGTGGTTTTAGAGACTTGCTAAAGCCAAGCTAGACCATGTCATCTATCCCTGAAGAAGAGAGAGCTTTGAGAGTGACCTCAAAAGTGAAAGCTGCCATCAACCTAAATTCAGCGCCGGCAGGTGAATTCTGCACTTGTCAATCCACAGCAATTCTAACTCCATATTACATCTCCCATTTCCAAAGCTACTGAAAATACCTCCCTCTGAAGTGATGGGAATATTGTCAGAGTCTGCTGCAAATTTGTGCGAAAAGCCTGAACTGAACTGTCCTATTCGTTGGATAGGAAGGAGACACAGGGGGTAGAAACACAGGCTGCCTACTGATAGCTGTATCACTGATTTCTCATGCAATCTCTTAATATGGTTAAATTTATTTGTCATACCTGAGTTAATTTTTTCAGCAGATACCCGTCGTTTTACAGAGACATTGGTTAGAGGAGAGGCCAAGGATCTGAATGAGCAGCATGGTGCCTTATGTCACCCATAAAGTGTGGTGCAGAACACCACAAAGATGCCCATAAACAGAAAGTTTTTCAGTACTTGAAATAAGACAGGAGTGCTTCTCTTTTGAGTGGGAAACACACAGTGATAAGCAAGGGAAAACAAGAGAGATGCAAATTTTAAATGTGAATCCATTCCAAGATTTAATGCCATGGGACTCAAATCATAAGCACTTACAATGAGAACGGGTCAGCTAGATAATTCAGAGAGCATCTATTCCTATGAGCCACAGAGAAGGTTTTTTGTTTGCATATTCACTTGTTTGCTTTTTTGAGAACCTCATTACACAAACATAAGTTACAAATTCCTTACTGATTATTAGAGGAGAGTAACAAAGGGCATATCTGTTCTTTGTTCAATGATCCATGCAACCAGAGCAATACCCACAGCAAGCAAACTCAGACTGTAAGAAGCTGAAATGGTCAGTACAGCAAATATTTTAAAATGAATATATTAGGGCTGAATCAAGGTGACCCACGAAGCCTGCTCCAAAATACATTCTCTCAGGAAACAGAAACTTAAATCCCTAACCCTAACACAAATGCTAACCCTGATCCTAATCTTAATGTCATTCTAACCCCTAATCCTAACCCTAAACCTAAGACTAACCCTATCTCTAACCCTAGCAGGCAGCCCCAGTGTTTCAGGTGCAGATGAGAGGCTGCCTAGGGCATGTAATAACCACCAAGACCTTTCTGCTCTGGCACATTTGTCTGTGAGCAAAAAAAGAAACTTATTGAATTTTGGAGGTGGAATCCAAGTTTTGGCAATGGACTCCTGGAAGAGAATGACAACTGTTTTCCATAGGCAGGAAAGCATGGAGCCCCAGAGTTTCAGGGGAATAAAAGTTTTCATGTACAATAAAGCTATAATTTTTATATGATAAATGGGAAGTCTAGGGCTATGCTGAGTTCATATAGACTATAAAACATGAAAACAGTTCTCAGTGTTCTTCATGAAGAAACCAGAAAGAATGCTCAATTTTGTGTTTTCTTTTGTTCCTACATGCAGCATATCAAAAAGACCACTTTCCCCAGTTTTTACCAAAAAAGATGTGTCATTTCTAGAAACAAGAAGTAACTGATCATGGCTCCAATGTCTCTGGCACTAGGAAGGAGAAAGAGTTCTCATTGATGAAGACTTTTTGCAGCAAATTTTCAAGTTGGCTGGAGGCTGCTCACCTGTTTTACATATGCAGAGGAAATTATACCCTGCAGCAGTCATCCTCCAATGTCTGAGCACTGGTAAGGTACAATATGAAGATTTGAGATTCATTAGGCCGTGGATGCAAATAGGGGCTCATGTAGAAAGATATCCAGGAGTGGTGGTGGCATGTAAAACTTGAGAGGAGGATCACAGGCATTGCTACTCCTCAAGCACAGAAGAACTGTCTTTGCAAAGGGTAAATCTCATTTGTGCAGGAGACAGACTTCCTTGAGGGGCTTTACAAGTCTGTGAAGTACAGCCCTGCAGCATCAACACTTTCGACTCTATCACAGGCTTCAACGTTTTCTGCAGACTTCCAAGAGAAAACCGTATTTCAACCTGTCTTAATGAATTGGACATATGTATGCCACACAGAAATCTAATAAAAGCCAGCCAAGCAGTGAAGAGAAGAGAGGGTGAAACACACGGAACATGCATCAGTGACATCTCTCAATACGCCACCGAAAGGCTCAGGCACTGCAGGGGTGGCCACAGAGTCACAGAAGTAAGAGACAAGAGGGGACTCCAGAATTTCACTTCTGTGGAGGAGATGAAAAACACAGCAACACTCACCTGTATCTTTTCAGCCAGGCTTGGAGGAAAATGGAGATATCAGCATGGAAATCATTCTGCAGCAATGTTCTTCTATGATTTTCAACCTTCGTGGTTTCCATGCAGGTATAAAGGACAAAGACAGCACTATTCTATTAAAGAAGACAATAAATTAAATAGTGAACACTGTAATCTCATATTTTTTCCACTTTTGGAACTCCATGTAGTTTCGTTAGGCTGAATACAGGACTTTATGATCCATACTTGTTTACTTCTTTTAGCAGATATGGCTTCTGAACACTTATGAGCTAAACTGAATTCATCAGGGATGAATTGGTGCAACCCAGGAATTTTACACTGGNTATTCTCTTTTTCTATTAAATTGTATTTCTGACTTAGACTCTCTCAATGGTTTGTTTTCAAACCAGCACAGTCATGGACTGTGATTTACAGAATGATGTTAAGGAGCCTCTGGATCTCAGCCTCTGGTTACCAGAGGAGACCAATTCAAACACAGTGTTGGAGAAGGACCTGCTGCAACCCACAAAACCACAGTTTAGGCCACTCTTAATGTAGGAGCATGAAATTCATAAACATAAACTTTTTAAAATGCCTTTCATACCATTGTATGATTCTAGCCAGGAAAAAAAAAACCAAAACCAAAGAACAAAAAACCCCCACGGAACAACAGGTTAGCATCACTCCTTCTTGCTGTTTTACCTCCATGCAGACATTGTTTACACTGCCAATATTACATTCTTAGAGATGAGTGGCTACAACTTGGAGGCTATTAAGTCTACAAGTGGGTTCATCATAACCCACTTTACAGCCATTTTCTCCCTCTTGTGCTAATGGTGACAGTGTTGGCACCAAGCCTGATACAAGACACTAAGAGAAAGATTATTGCACCTGCACAACTGTCCACCATAGAGAGTTTCTCAGACTATCCCCAAAATTCCCAAGAGGGGCATGGAGCTCTACGTGAAAAGAGAGAATTACAATTTCCTTTATGATGTAATGGCCCTTTTTGCCTTTTTTCCTCCAACATTTAATAAGTAAAGATGATTCTTTCTTTAGTATTATCAAGGAATGAATAACCTATACTACTGTTTTGTACAACACTGTACAATTTTGCTTAAATCTCCACTGCAGTACCTCCACGTCTGCATGCACACAAACACACTACTAAGTTTTTTATTGTGTTGTGTGCTAGCTAAAAACATCAAAACTGCCACTGCTTTGGGAGCTTCAATGTTCTCTCCTCATCTTCTCATTTGCCTCAGACACTCTGTAATAAATGTCTTTAGAACTTAGAACTTGCAGATATTCTGCAAGTGTTTTTCCTGTACACAAATTTTTCCTCTGCTTTGCGGGATAAAAAACCCCCCTCCACATTTTGTTCAGTAAATGCCCAAAACCTCACTTTATGCTTATGTTGGGAACAGTTTCCTGTTTGCAACAGGTAAAAAACCTTTCTGGAAACAACAATTCAGCAGCAACATTGAAAAATCAAGAGACAACAAGAAAGAACAAAGGACTTGGAATATGAAAGAAATCCCAAATGCAAAACTGCATTCAGTGATAAATCTCAAGCTCATCCAAAATAAGGATGGAGTTTATTATTATTGGAGAAATAACACTGTGAACTGGAAAAACTATACAGACACTGTAAGTCAACCATGATCCCCCTAATTTTCTGACCATCCTGATTATTATAATCTGCACCTTTACAGTCTTCTTTCAATAATGTATTATGAAGTACAGCAGTTTTTTCTTGTTTATTTTGGAACACAGCTGTTTTGCTAATTTATCTTTGGATGATGTGATCACCAGTACTTCTTAGACACAACCTACAGAACACCATGAGGAAATGAAAGTAGGTACGGTATAATTTATTTTTTTATCCCTGCAAAATGATTTCTGTAACCTGGAAAAAAACCAAACTCAAAACACCAAAACAAACTAACAAACAACAACAACAACAACAAAAACCAAACAAAAAATCCCAGAGCAACCAAGAGATGACACACTTCAGGGCTGCCAACGAAAATGGATAGTAAGAGGGACAGAAAATGAGAAAGTTCAAATCCAGGTGGTCCTCATCCAGCTGTGTAGGGTTTTGTCACTTTGTGCCTCCTGCATCAAGCCTGTATTTAAAGGATTCTTCTGTCAAGATAAAACCCCCAATCCATAATGATTTCCCTATAGGCTGTAATGGAAGCACCTCCCCAGTGAGCAGGGCTGAACGTTTAGAATCCATCATATTTTGATGCCTTCCTCCAAACAATGACTTATGGGACTTTACTATTTGTGCTCTATCGTCGTGTTCCCTCGGGACGCCCTTCTAGAGGGAATGAGCCACTTCCCTGCCAGTGTCCCTGGCTGTGCCGAGCTCCCGCAGCAGTCGGCAGCTGTCCCTGCACCGCTGTCCTTCCCAGGGGAAGAGGTGCCTGCAGAGGGGTTTGCCTGGGAACACACCGGAGGGAAAGGAGAGGGAAGGGTTCTTTGCGGGTGTTCCAGCACCAACAAGTTTATTTTGGAGGGTCCAGAACAAGAATCAAGGAAGGTCCAGGGTTAAAAGGGAAACCTAACCACCAATCAGGGAAAGGCACACATCTGAGGGACAACCAGGGTACCAATAAGGAAGGAGGAAGGAGGGATTAGGAAGGGAGAAACCAATGGGGCGTCGAGTAAAACCGAACCTTCCAGAACATATTACATAAGCAATGAAAGGATACGTATTTAACATAGGAAAATACATATTTAATACAGAACTTATGAACGTTATTTGCATTAGATAAATGGAGGGATGCTGGGACATCACGCCAACTACGAGAGAGAGAGACCACTATCCCCAGTGACTCTCCTGCTGGGATTGCTCCCACCACTGTAGGGCAAAGGCCTGATGAACACAAGGGTGCTGCAGCCCTCCAGAGGGCTGAGCCACCACAGCACTCTATCAGTGTTTTCTTGGGCGAAGGGCAGGGTGTGTCACCTATAATATCACTACTGATTTAACACTTGTAATTACAGGTAATAATCGTCATCATCATCATCATCACCTGCCATCATCATCATCATCACGACCTTGAGGCCATTTGCCTACGTAACTACTCTCATTTTTGTTTTTAAATTTTCAATTATTTTCGGCTGAACCCAAAGCACAGAGTGGGCAGGAATCACTCCATCCAATGTTTTATGCTTTGACTCCACTGCAAGTTTTGGAGAATGTTGTTAATAAGCATCTTAACATGTAGACTGTTGTCATACAGAAAAATTGATTATTCTGCTGAATCCGCACAGATGAACACATACAGGAGTAAAGAATAAGCTACAATTATTGCACATGCTTCAATAAAAAATATGCCTTCAACAGATATGAATACCTCAATCTAGAGCCTGGCTTTGAAGGTTTGCAAGATCATTCACTGCTGGTTTTACAAAGAGGAAACAGTTGTTGTAGGTTAGAAATCAGACTGAACATAACATAGGACGTATTACAAGACTGGAAATAGCTTTGCACTTAGATATTTTCCATGGATAATAAAGACAGGTAATGGATTGAGACTGACATGTTTGTGACCTTTAAAAGTTTGCAAGTAGCTCTTAAGACCAAGGGAGCGTTCTTCTCTGTACAGTACAGCATAGAAATAGCTTCATTTTGTTAACTAACTTTCCATTCATGAAAACTAAAAGAAAAACTAGGTAGACAAGGGGAAAAAAATCAGTCATCTAATGGCAAAGTCTCAGTAAAATGTCTGCATACATGATCTCTCACTGTTTGCTTTGTATACATCATGGGTTTTCTTGCAATGGGAAAAATTGATCAAGAAAAAAGAAAAGACTACAGATTATGATATTTTTTTCCAGAATGCCACAGATTCTGTATGGAGTTTTGAATTTTGATGTTTTTGTTTGCCTTTGCAGAGGAGTCAATTAAAATTAAGGTGGTTAACAGGATAATGAGAAAGAGTGGTAGCAAGGGAGAAGAGAGCATATGTTCATTTATTTAAAATAATATTGTGAAATGTTCAACATATTTAAATCAGTGAGGCACGTATTCACCATATAATTTAATTAGCACTTCCAGTAGATATCATAAATGTTTCTTATGCACATTTTCTCTTCCATATAGTTTTATAAATAGTGTTCTTATTTATAGCAGCAAACTGACCAGAAGGTGGCCCCATAGTGAATACAATACAACTTAAAATTCACTCAAGGGAATAGGCTGATGTCAAAAAGTGCAAGTTCTATTTATCAATCCTGAAAAGTACATTAGGCTAGGTCTCTCTAAAGGGGTAAAGTATTTGTCATTGTAGCACTCCAAATTATTTTAAAATTCATTCTGAAATATATTGAGCAGATAGAGAGACAACCCCCAATCTACTTTATTACCTAAAACTTTAAAACCAGAAAAAGTAATGCAAGCTAAAAGCTGACAGAGCCATGTTGTTGAGTTTTTTCCCCCCAGGAAAAGAAAACTCAGTTTTAGGGGCTGACCCAGTGACCACTGATGAAACCCATAATAAATACTGGCAAATTTACTGGAATTTTACTTCATGCTTTCCTGTGGGGTGTTGTCAGAACAGCAGAGTCAAACCTGTGCCTTCATTTCCACTGCAATTCACTGGAAAGAATCAGAAACCATTTCACAGCACTTACAAAGCTGCTTCTTCCTTTAGAACCACTATCCTGGGATGCACACTGAGCAGACTCTATATTTGCTATCACCAGTGAAAACAGATACCCATTATGAGCTGGAATTACACATGCCACTGCTCTGTCTCCAAGCTTTGTTCATGTGCAGGACCTTTTTCTCAGCAAAACAGTGCTATGTTAATGTGATGCTATCAGAAATGGAAGATATAATAATCTATGAAATGCAGTAGCTCTTTACTTCTGGTAGATGAAACTGCTAACTACAACAGCAGGTGGGTTTTTTTTCCAAAAACAGAGAATTAAAAAAAAAAAAAAAGAAAAGAAAAATTTGAACAAAACAGTTTAATATGACTAGAATAAATGATGGCACCATTTACAGCACAACTCTATAAAGCTCTTTCTTGAAATTGAATTGTCGTGCAAGGATGTAGTGTGTGTTATTCCAAATATTAATAATGTTTATCACTGTTCCACTTTAGAGATCCAGGCAGGTCAGGGAGGAAGAGGGTTAATCTGGAGAAGCAACAAGGCGATGACTCCTTGCAGCTGAGGAAAACCAATGGAAAGATGGACTTACCCCCATCATATAATTTCTGTTTCACAGGTGAGTATTGCACAGACTGAATGGTACAAGTGTCCATAAGCCATGACAAGTCAGGACAGACATGCTGGCACCAGGCTTACAGGAATTTTGGCAATGGAGAGAATGTGCTGATCTACAGAAATAGAATTTGGGATGGGCCAAGTCAGTGTAGAGGGAGAGAGATACCTGTTTGGATAGGAGGACAATTTCTTATCAGATGCTGACAGCAAATATAAGGTTCCCTTTAAATTAACATGTTACTCTTAACGATAATTGAGGATGTCTTTTTAAAAATTACTCTAAGAAATTAATTATGATTTGTCTTTCTCACAAACACATCTTGACCAAGCACATGAGATCTGAACAGCCCATTTTATCAACACTGGGAAAAGGCAGGGCAAAATTTTAGCTAACTCTAGGGAAAACCACCCCATTAAAACCTCCATAAGCTCTTTATTCCCCAATTCTATACACTCCACAGGGTAGCTGTGTACCTCCATCGAAGCCACTGGCCATTTGACAATTAGAAGCAAATGTTTTCTTGCAGGCTTTTATTTTGACTCCATCCCCAACTTTCAAGTATTGAAGCAGAGGTAATTAAGATTAATAGAACGAAGAGTTTCTACAATTAAGATATACTCTAGACAGGCAGGTGCAAAATGTTTATTTGAACAAGGAAGAATGCTGCATCAATAATTATAACTCAAACCATTCATTTTAATTCAAAATCGGTAATAATAAAGTTACAATACTCACTGGAGGCACAAGAAATAATACCCTGCTGTCTAGACAAAAATTCTTCCTGAGGGAAGACTGTGATTCACCCCAGAGCTTTTGATCAACACATCCCAAGTGTAAGCAAATGTTTCCTGAAATAGAAAATTCTTATCACTTGTCACAACATAATTGCAGCTGTTCTGATTTCGGATGACAACAGTACCTGCCTCAAAATTTCCAAAGTCCATATCTCACACAGCTGGTATGGTATTGTCTAGTGGCAGGTACTGCAATTACCCAAAGTACTCCCTTACCATCAAATAGCTCGGACCTGATTTTCACATGTGCCCTTTCCCCTGTCACATCAGAGGAGAAATGGCATTTTTTCCCAACATGATTCAGCACAGAAGGATAATCTTAAGGAAGCAGGTGAGGAGGAGCAGTACCTGGAGCAGACCTCTGGAGTGCAGGGGGTGTTGGAATACCTGCTCCACTCCGTACTTGGCTTTCCTGTGTGCAGGTTTTAAGAGTAGAGTATGAGGAAACAACCATATTCTAATGCAAATGGTTGTGGTCATTTTAAAGGAATATAATCTGAAATCCAACACATGTATTTGGAAGAATGGAAATCTTTTTGCATAATTACTGTAGTATTCAGCACTCAGATGTTTTCCAGAGCTGGTTGCTGCCTTTTTGGATATCAGTCCTTCTGGAGGAAAGGGCTATTGTCAGGAGCTTCACAGTTTATTTGGAGTGAAAAGTCAGAATAAAATTCCCCTTTGAAATTAATTTTAGAAGAAGCACCCTCAAATAGTCAGCAGGCAGAAACAGTTAATTTTCTCAACATGAAGAATAGCTCAAAAGTCCTCATTATGCTACACCATATTTATAAGGAATAGCACAAGAGGACTAAAAGAATCACATGGGTAAAATTACAGAATTTCAGACTGCCAAACTGCCAGATTAAAATCATCTTGCTGTAGTTGACTTTGAATGTTTTTCTCTGCTCATATGCCTCTAGCTCAAGAGAGGAAGCCTGACTTCCATGTATTAGCTGATAATTCTCCAAACTCTTTTCCTTGATACTAAAGAAAACTCCCATACCTTCAGAAGTTTGAAAAGGAGTTTTGAAGAAGAAAGATGAAGACATAGAATGGAAAGACATTTGAAAGATGAAATTACCATTTAGAGATGTCAAAGACTGATGTAAAGTGAGTTGCTCAATATTTTTATGAAGCAGTCAATAAAATCAGCTTCACGTTTTCTTCCTTTGATTCTTTGAAATACAGATTTTTTTCCCCTGTGATACAAGTGTTAATTTTAGGGTTCATTTAAAATTCATAAACTGAAAATGATAATATTTGGGGGTTTTATACTCACATGAATATTTTTGAGCAGTTCAGACAGCCTCAGACTTTATTCATGAGATGCAGCTAGAATTTTTATCCATTCATTCACGCATCAGTACTTGTAGACACTACACTTAATCTGCCACTGCCACACCTACAGTCATCACTCGACTTTTTGTGGTTATGTTCCCCCCCCAAATATTAGGTGGCAACAATGGTTTTGTGCCTTTTATTAGCATTTCTTGAAATATATTTGCTGTCATATATTTGTTCTTTATATTATGTGATTTGAACTGAATTTAAATGGAGGCTACAGTTACCCTTGGATGTAGATTTGAAGTGATGAGCTTGTTGCCACAACAGCTGCAACACCAAGGAGTTTCAGAAGCTCCAGATTAGAGCAGGAGATCCAGCTCAAATTTCTTAAGAACTCTCACATATATATTTTAAAACAATAAACCCCTATCAACGAAGAAACACCACCAAACGAACAAAAACTTTGAATCAGCTTCATCTGTGATTTGTGGCCATCTATTTACTGTCCATTTCTTTATGTTATATGCATACCTTCCTCCGGCATGTGCCTGCTGGTGGTGAAAAGGTGTACCTACAGATAACTGCAGTTGAAGAAGACAAACAGGCCTTCAGCATCAAAAGCAGCTGCATGCCCAGAGGAAAAAAACCTAACTGTTTCCTACATAATTTACAGAGCTGAAGGACTTCCCTTCCTTTGTCCCCTAAATTCCTCTAGGAAATGACATCTTGGTGGTATTTTCTTCCACAAAAGCAATGGAAAATTTCCCTGTGAGTCATCAGCATAGCTTTCTTTCAGAATTTCACTTTTCAAAGCAATGATTGTGCAAGCCTTCACTAAAAATACAGAAATCAAAACGAGTTATTGATAGTTTCAAAATAGGTCACTCAGCCATACCTAAGTAACTTTTTTTTTAATGAAGTATTGAGCAGTGGGTAGATTACAAGAAGATGACAGAGGAGATGGAGCACAGCATTAGAGATGCAAAGAGAAATTTTGAAAATAGAAGCTGAAAACCATACTAAATACAACACTTTTTGCAATACTACAAATTAAGATATCAGGGAAGGGGCAAATGAGAACATTATGGGCCAGAATGATAAACTGAATCACTTAGGATGGCAAAATGCCTGAACTATTACATAATTGCATTCTCAATGCATTTGCAAAAGGGGATGATAAAAAGTGGTCTTTAACCCATCAGCAGATCTATAGTTACATAAGGCCACAAATAGCAGGATGAGAGTTTTCTGCAAAAAAACTCACAATTAAACGTGTGTGAGAAACCTAACATGTGCTACCTGCCTCCAATGAGAGGCAGCAATAAGGTCTTTGTATTTTGTGCATTATTACTTTTTATTAGGCTGTATTTCTGCTAGTCTCTGATGTAAGGAGACACATACATTGTGCTATGTCAGGTCATGTCAAGTCCTATCAAGTCACGTGTTGTAGCACAGCCTGATATAACCTGACATGGTGCATATTAGTGCCAATGGAAAAAGTCTAAATGCCAAGCCATTTTCAATAAATACACTCTGTATGCTGGTGCACAGCAAGACCCAGATGGGGATTTATCCTGCAGCTCTGCAAAAATACCAGTCATGAAAAGCTGTGGAGTTTCAGAGAGAGACGGGGAAAAAATTTCATGGAGCACATTCTGCAGAAGCAGACATCTATTGGCATTCATGTCCAGAACTATTAAGCATGATGTAGAGATTCTATGAATTAGGAAAACTTAATTATCTTGGATGAATTTATTTCCAAGACTGTTAAAATAATCCCACATAGGTCTGCAATAAATGTGGCAATGGAAACAGCTGTATTTAAGCTCAAAATGAACTTTCTCTTCTCCTCCACCCCAGTTTCTGTTACTCATTGCTGTTGCTCCATTAGCACCAAGGATCTGTTTGGGTACATCGTAGTCACAATCTTCAGCAATATAGACTGTGTTTGGGTATGACTTTTCAGCTTCATTTACATTTGTGCAGACTATCCAACATCTAGCCTGAGGAGCTGAACTGATTCAGTCTCTTTCTGCATTCACGTTTCTGAGAGGTGCTTTCTTGTTGCTCCACGACAGCATCAGGTTCAGATGGAAAGAACAGTACCAAGAAGTGAAAAGTATGCCAGGGGAGGAAGGGAGCTGAACAACAGATCAACCTGAGGAGCATCTGGGTTCACTGGCCCTGTCAGTGCATGTACAGGCAATTAGAGCAACACTGATGTTCTCATCATGCAACAAACTTCAACACAGGCGACTAAATTGTCAAGTCTTGGAAAAGACTTCCCTCACTCCTCATTGGAAGAGTTTGATAAAGGACTTGGCTATGTCCCTTCGCTTTCAATCATGTCTTTAGCGTCTCATGGAGACAAAGAGCTGTGCAGGGACAGGGGAGGGGCAGTCCATCACATCTGTCCTTGGCTCAACTACTGCCCTCCTTTGGGAAACACGGTGGCAATTAATACCCCTGCAGGCAGGGCATTTGTAACAGCAGAAGGCATTTTCTGCTGTAGTACAGGACCTCCGTCATTCAAAATGGCTCCCCTCATCTCAGTTTTTGCATATCCACATAAGGCACACCTTTAATGCTCTTTGCTGTGCAATATTTATACACGAGAGCTTTGCCATTTAGGTGTTTTATTATGACTTAGAGGTGCAGTAAAGAAACAAAGAGATCAAAGCTCATCGAACGGATCACTTCCATGACACCGTGGGACTGGAATATGCATCACTTGGAGAATCACAGACAGGTGGAAAGCCTTGGCAGGTGCAAGACTTCAGTCCTTTCAAAGACTGTTAACACCATTTCAAAGAGAAAATGATAGCTAAAATACACTGCACAGAGGCTTCCTTCTCATCCATATTAAGTTGCCTGACAGGATTTCACCAAATTGTTGGATATTTTTCATAGAGCATTCAAAGAGCAGAATAACATACTGTCCTAACTTTTCCATGAACAGAATTCAATCAACTACTTCAATAATGCTTTAAATATTTAAATAGTATCACTAAGAAGAATTTCACTGAGGGTAAGCATCTGCTCCTTTTCAACAACTTGCTCATTGCTTAAGGAAACACCTTTCCCAGCCAGTTTTCAAGAACCAGTTGGAAAGGGCCAAAGGTGAATTTTGGCATGAATGATGACTTATTCCCACAAAACAGTTTAAATGCAAGTAATATATTCCTGTCACCCAGACAGCTGACAAAATGTCAGTTGCCTTTATCAATTGTTTCAGTACCTCCTGTCAGCTGCCATCAATCTTTGAAATAAGCACTATAAATAAAACTGCATAGGCAAATGGCTGCCAAATAAACCATGGGTTAAGCACACTTCACCTATTAAGCAATTTGGTGCCAATGGTGATTTTGATCAGAAGCTCAAATGCAGAGTGAATACACAGCCAGAGAGGGGGCAAGGCTCATTGTGATAAATATACACAGGCATTCTTTTCATATGGTCAGAGGGAAAGATCCCTGGGCCACCTTGGTCTTACTGTTCCAGTGCCCAATCACCCTCTGGGTGAAGAACCTTTTTGTAATATCCAACCCAAACCTCCCCTGACACAACTTCAGGCCATTCCCTTGGGTCCTCTCACTGATCACCAGAGGGAAGAGATCAGTGCCTGCCTCTCCTCTTCCCCTCAAGAGGAAGTAGTCGTAGACTGAGATGACATCAGGAGCTCTATGAGGGTTCTTGGATGAATCTCACCAGGCCTCATAGATTTGTAAGGATCCAGCTAGAGCGCCAGACCCTGCACAGTTTTAGGGCTGACTGAGAATTGATCGTTCTCACAGTCATGGTCCACCACCTCAGGGCACTGAGACCCCCTCGGTCTCCCATCCATGTTGAAAATAGAAGCAAAGAATGCATTAAACACCTCTGCCTTGTCCCTGTTTGTGAGGTGACTATTCTCATCCTGTAATGGGCCTATGCTATTTTTATGATGCCTATTGCCATTAACATATTTGAAAAAACTCTTTACTGTCCCCTCAAGAAGCCAGCAAGCTCCTGGCACTGTCCGTCTGATGCCCTCCCCTCCCCTGCAGACCCACAAAGCCCACTCTCCTGCAGCTTGAGCCTCCATTCCAGCCCTTCTGCACCCTCAAGAGTTCCCATTAGACCAAGAAGACCTGCTCCAAGTTCTCCTTTAAGTAATCACCCGTGGGAAAAGAAGCAAGGGTGAAGGTTGCTTCTGAAAAATGCAGGGGCCAATTCCACTTGCCCAGCCAGACCCACGTGTGCTTTGGAGAAGGGAGAGAGAGCAGCACTTCACATGTGGTGGGTCAAGGTGGGATTTTATAGTGGGGAAAAAAATTATAAAGGTGTCTTTTTGAGGTTTTTTATTTTTTTAAACCTCTAGGAAAGGTGATGCAGGAAAAAGGTGAGCCATCACTCTCAAGCATATAAGTAAGTAGATGAAGATTAGTTTATAATATACTACAGTGCCTCCACCAGAAGCATTTTCTAGCTATACACTGATATATACCAGCAGCTGTTATCAGCTGTTTTCCTAATTCTTTATAGACAAACCTTGTCCCGGAAAAAAAAAATCCACCTGTTATTTGTGTCTCAGCTGCCATCTTTCCACTGTCATGTAGTCACAAGGAGACTAAAAAAAAGTTGGGATTGCTCCTCCTTTCCAAAACAAGGTGAATGTTATAATGGCTAACGTACAGAGGTAGGTTGCCAACCTGTCAGCACAAAGCAAATACTGAGTGCAGATTGCCACGCTTTTCCTCATTTCAAGTCCCATGCCTGTGTTTTTCTACGTTGCAAGATATTATCTAGTTATTGGCCAAAATGCCAATTGTCTTTTAAATCCTCAGAGAAGTCATTGCACAGCTCCCAAGCTAAATAATAAAAATATCCCAAGGAGTCCAAGGAGTATGACAAGGATCTATTATTATTGAGGGGATTGATTTAGCAGTGCAGAAACCCTTTGATAAAAGAGTCTTAATATACAACCTAATTTTATAAGGATTACCAAACCACACCGATTCCAGAGGCTGCCTTTCACCCTTTGTCTTTTCAGACTGTGTCTGTAACACTTTGGGAGCCATAGAATTTCAATGGCCCTCGAATTTCAAAGTGGCACTGCACAATTGTCCAGCTGAAGCTGGAGGCCACAAGAGGCAAAAGAAACAATGGATTTCCCCGGGATGATTAGGCCTCAGATGTTAGGAAGGATGACTAATACTCAGCCCTCACATCTTAACCCCAGGAGGGTTAAGTACATTATGATCCCTGAGTGTCTTAGATGAGAAGTCCACTGAACACACTCTCGAAGGTCACTGCACCTATGGGCAGGAGAGGGGGAGTTTGAAGGCTTTTTACTGAATGAGGTTTTTATTTCCTGTGAATACAGGTGAAATCAAGGCCAAGAGTGAGTGTAATAGAAACCAGGAAACTGGGTCCTCTTACACTGGTTTGGAAGAATTTTCCAGTGCCCAGATGTGAAGATAGTGCATACCTTTTCCATACACCAGGCGGGAAAGCAAGCACCACCAAGCACCGGAGACAATGTGTTCCAGAAATTCCCTAAACAACCGGGATGGCAGGACTGCACTGTGTGCTGTGCAGCAGACCTGCCTTTTGGGCTGGTCAAGCCACAGAACAATGATTCCTGGGAGTCGTGTGGCTGCTCAAGGGTGAGATAAAGAACGTTGTGAGATCATAAAGGACACTGATAATGAAAGGGCAGGAAATTACACTAAAATTGTTTTAGCTCCATCAGACAAAAACAACTGCATTGCTAGTTAGGAGGAGGATCAGGACAACACTGGCTTTGGTTCAAAGTTGTGGAGATGTGGAAGATAACCCTGTGGAAACAGAGAGTCTTCCAGAAGGATAAATTTTCCAGCAGGTTCCTAAGCTCAAACATTTTCTGGGAAGGATGCAGTCCCTAGAGGTGTTACAATTGCCTTTAGGCATTACACAACCTGGGGTCTCTGGACATAACTAATCTGGTCCTTTTGGCAGTTTCTAAAACCCCATGGAACCCAGCCTCTATTCCAAAGACCCTAATATTCCAATACAATTCACAGAGATTTTAAGGCAAGTCCACTTTCATCCTGCACTTGGCATAGCTGCTGAGACTAACCCAGGATGGCTTGGAAAGCACACAGTGCCATGGAAACACTTACCTGTGAGCTCTTAACTCACACAGGCACACTTCTGGTGCTCCTGTTTCGCTGTCACGTGTAGAGACAACCACTAGGCAGAAGTGACACCGTGTTGCCCTTGCTGGAGCTGTGCTTGGCTTGCTTTCACAACATCATTTTGGCAGGATTCCTTTGGCCCATCTAAGTGCAGATTTAGAGAGGAGACACAATGTGTATCTTCTGGTCTAGGAAAAAGTCAAATCCCCTTTTCCATGAATGAGTTCTCTGATGATTATTATTATTATTTCTATCTCTTGCCTGTAAAAGTCAGAGTAAAACCCTTGTCCCATGGAAACCAAGGGCATAATTCCTAGTTGTGTCACCATGGCAAAGGTTTCCTCTGTATTTTTCCAGATGTTTTGTGCTCCAAACTTACCATCTTCATTCCCTCAGACTTGCCATATTGCATTTGACAGAGATTTCCCCCAGTGTCCTGATCATGAATCATCATTCAGTATCCTAAAATCTGTTTGTAAATGAAGTTGCCTGACATGGATTGCATATTGTGCCACATTATTTATGTCAGGTCAAAAACTGCTGTGGGAATTGCTAATTGGAAGCACAGCCACAGTCTGTTTTTCCCTCTAGGCAGACTGGCAGGCAACATGAAATTGAAAAGGGACAAGTCTCACATATCAATTCTTCCCTTCTTTTAAAAAAGCTGCTCCAGCTCGCTGCCTTCTTTCGTTTCCTCCTACAGAACATTGCCATCATACAGTCCCAATGCTGCTTGTTCCTGCATTTTGGGAGCACAGAGTGACAAGGGTGCCACAGTCTCTCAGCAGCCCCATAAGAAATGCAAGAGTTCCAAGACAGAGAAGATGGGTGCTAAGTTCATCTTGGCACTTGCAGCTGCCTGAACAGGAGGAAGGAGAACATTGGTTTCCAGATGTGCACCTCAAATGCAATGGTTTTCCTAAATGTATGGAAATAGCCTTCTCCCTTTGGAAAAGGATCCTGGTTCAGATTACCATCAAGCTGAGTGTGCAGTGTTTCTCGTCAAAAACTGACTGGTTTCCACGCGAACACTTCCTTTTTAGGAGCATATTGAATTGGCAGTGAGATTTGGGAATACCAAAAAGGGAAAAGGCTCATTTTCCCAAAGAAAAAACATTATTCAAACCTCATGCTCAGCCTCCATCAGGAGCATCAAAATTACTTCCAGCTACCTGCAATGGGTTTATGCTGAATGCCAGAGAGAATTCAAATAGTTTACCCAAGCATGCCACCTGGAAGTTATACAATTCCTCCATATACTCTTAATGGAATGAGATAAATAAAAGTTTTGAACTGACAAATATTTTTATGATTGGAGTTTTCATTATTAAAGGGAAAATGATTAAGAAATAGTATTTGTAATTCTTTTTTTTTGCCATAATATTGTCTCTCTCCCCATGCTTGTAATTGAATTCCACAAAATTAAGGACTTAATCCAGTAACTAAACAAATCTTTGTGTGGTTATCAGACGAGCTATATTCTTCATTTACTAAATGTACAGTTAAAATACATAAATTTTTAATTCTTATTACATTTAATTGGTAATGTCAATGCTAATTACTGTACAGGAACATTTTAACTATAACTTAAAATTTTATTGCCTACATTATTTTCATTAAAGTGTGTGCTCGTTTTGACACAAATCCAGGAGGAAACAACCCAAAAAGGGTATCTCTCTCTCTCTCTCCTGTCTGCCAGGCAAGCAGGTCCTGACAGCCCCTCTCCCATGGAGGAAAAAATTTCTCAAATGAAAGTGAAAAAACCCTATTTATTTAACAAAAAAGAGTTCCCCCTCCCCCAGGCACAAGGCAGAAAAGGACACTAAATCCCCCTCCTGTCCTAGAGGTGGAGGCTGGTGGATTTCCCACAGTTCTCTCACTCAGCTTCAGTCCCAAGGCCTGAGCAGAGCCAAGCCCCGCCGGGTCTGGGGTCAGAGTCCCACCGAGAGTCCCGGAGATGGTGAGCTGGTCTTGGATGAAGAAACAAGCCAAAAACAGTCCAGAAAGGAACAGAAGCCACTGAGGCAGCTCTCAGTCCCTCTCCAGACAAAAGCCAAAAAGTTGAGAACAAAACCCTTCCTCCTCTGCTACCAGCAGAGAAAAATATGTCTCAAGCTGGGTAAAAATCTGTAACCATTCCGGCTGCAAGGTCAAGTGAGCCGCCATGAAGAGTCCTCCTGGCTGCAGTTTAAAGGTACAAACAAACTTCCAGCAGGTGATGGGGAATACAGGATTGTCACAGAACCACCCCAAGACACGATGTTAAATGAAATCACTATTAAAGAATAAAGGAAATTCTCAGCAAACCAAGCAGGCAGTGTCTGTTAGTATTGTTAAATGCACTTCCTATGGACTAAATTGTTCCTATGGACTCAGCTGTTATAGCAATTATCAGGAGATGAGGGAAAAGGGGTCTGGAAAATTCCCAACACTTAATATATAGCTGTTGGATCTAATATCTGATTTAATGTGAAAGAGAAAATAAACAGTGTTAACAACAAAACAAAATCCATTCTCACCTTCCACTCAGAATAATTGTTGATCTTAAAGGAAAGAGAAAATATGTACCTGACATGGAGAAGGTTATAGACTATGACAGCTTTAATCTGTTATTTTATTTCTCCCAGAAATGTTTCATTTACACTTGTAAATAAAAATATTAATGGTTTTGCTCAGAGTTTAGAGCCAGTGGAAAGTTAACAGGCAGCAGTAGAGAGTCTTGGACCATGCCCAAGACAGAAACAAGACAATAACGACTTGAAATCCCTCCAGCCAGACATGATACCACATTCCAAGATCAGGAGACTGTGTGCACATCATTAAATATGCATATTAGTTAGCTGAATGAAGGTTGGGAATAAGACCTAGAGTTAGACAGGACCTGTGGAGCCAGGACTCAAGCAGATGTCACTGAATTGATTATACTTTGGAAATATGTCAAGCTCTATTAAAAATTAAATTAAATTAAAGGAAGCTCAACAGGTTGCCCAAGTATAATGACTGCGGTGATGCCTGTCCAAATGTGCAAGTGCCTGAAGCCACAGTGCCCAAAGTGCTCCTGGGACAGCACAGGGGACATTAATTCTAAGCTGAATTAGGCTGGCGGGCAGGTGGGCTCCCTGTGACAGACTGTGTGCAGCAGGAGGGGAAGAGCACATCCAGTCTGCATTTCCAGGCCTCACACATAACTGCTTCTCTGCCCAGATAAATCCTGAGGGAAGCTTCACTCCAGCCACCACCATCTCTTGAGTGGGCCAGGGACACGAGTGCTACCCAAAGGACCTAATCTGCCTCTTCCTCCATTCCATCCCAGAATCATCTCAATTACCGAATTCAAAGCAAGCCATAGCACAAACTTGGCCAATAATGTAGGGTTTAAAGTTTTAAGAATAGGTGGGCTGAAAGAATGTTGAAATTCAAGTTTACTCTGGTTCTCCCTTACAGTTTAAATGGCAAAGGTATCTAAAACTGACAGCATCTACCCCCCTTTATCTTAGATATTCCCAGAAATGAATGCAATACTGATGCTGCTGCACTTATTTATAATTTAACTTTTAATACAAAACTCATAAATTTTAAATACACAGCAATCCGAGGAATATTGCCCTGCAGTAGAAAGGAATTTCTTAAAAAGCTGCTGATCTTTTCAGTCCCTGTTTAGGGACAGTAGGAACAGCTACTGTGAGGCTGTCATGTCTCCAATGACAATCTGAAGATTTATCTGAAATATATGGTGTTAACTGTGCATATATTTCTGTGCAGAACAAAGCTTACCAGCATAATTGCCCTTATTAAAAAAAAAACAAAGATACAAAATGGAAGAGCTATTGCCTCTGTTAGGGAATGCTGCTACAAGTCAAGGAAACAAGAACTGGAATCACCCCACTGTCACATCTAGACAGCAGCACATGGGAGTGCTCAGCTCAGCTCAGCAGCTGTGAGGCACTACATTATGGCTTATGGAGGAGGAAGAAACAGTGTAGCTGCACAAGGATTTTCCAGGGGAAATAGGAATGCTAGGGAAGAGAAGGAGTCGTGGTTGAAACAGAAAAGCAAGGAAACGTTCAGGCTGAAGGGGAAGAAAAAAGTGAAAGGTGATAGGAATGTGAAATCAAGGCAGACACAGGGTTTAAGCATAGTGAAATAATACAAATTATTTAAAGAATAATCTAATTTTAATGTTAAATATAACTAAAACTGGTGCTTTCCAAAAGGGCAAATTTTCATGGAGCACATAAAGGTAATCAAGAGCACACTACAGCTCCCATTTAGAATGGCACCACAGTTTTCTGATTAATCTCATCTCATGGTGTCCTTATTGTCTGCAAATTCTTAGTATGGACAGAAGGAAGTAGGCTGTGATGATGTGTCTGAGGTTTTTGGTAGGATCCGTAGGTTAGTTTTGGATTCAGAGCTGCTCTACAAAGCACTGGAGGTGACTTAAGACTACTGGAAGAAGAAGAGTCATTTTATGACTACTGTCAGTGTAGGCAGATAAAGCAATTTGCAGATGGATTATACAGCAGACCTTGTGTCATTTTTCCTTACTGGAAGTTCTTAAACACCTGATATTACATAGAAAAAATATGAGGCAGGGAGTAGAACAGTACTCCAACATGAGAAAGAACAGAAAATTCTAAGTCAGTCAAATATGGTCAAATAATATTCATTTAGAATGAAAGTTACTTACATAGAGGATTGAATTAAGGCTTTGGCTGTTTTGTTTTTGTCACGTTTAGGATTTGGGACTGCCCTCTCCTTAAAGGCAATTCCATTTCATGAAATCCCTACTGACTACAGCTTTTGTCCATGAGAGAGGACACACTGCGTCAGCCTGACAGCCAGGTCACATCCTGCAAACAGCCCCTGATACTCTCCCTCTCTGTGCAGAGCAGCAGGTGGGGATGTGGCAGCACAGCAATATTTGCTCTAGTGCTACATAAACTGAATTTGGCCAGACAAAAACTTTTGGTCTTTGAGACTACCAGTGTGACAATTTCACGTGGTATTAAATTCCACGAGAAAGAGAAACAAAAGTATTTGTCTGTCTTCCCTTCTCCCCAGTCTGTACATATTTAGTTTGGTAGCATGGCTTTCTATGAATTAAAGTTTAAGGCAGGATTTTGTTTTCTGACTTTCAATTTATGGAGCACTGAACACCCAAGCTCTATGGTTCATGGGTTTTTGAAAAAAGAGCTTAAGAACTGCTACCTATGATTGCTTATCTAATTACTGAAGTATTTATCATGAAATTTTCTTCCTGACCCATGCCTGGACTTTTGTGCAGAGAAATAGGAACAAGTATTTCCCGTTCTAAGTTTCAGCTTTGAAATTTTTTTTTTTTTTTTTAAAGGAGCTTTAGTTTGGAACATGACAATCTTGTCACAGGGGCTGTATCTGCATTTTGTGCAATGCTACCTCCAGTACCAGCAGATAAAACCAAGGCCCCCTACTCTACCTACCCTACAAACAGGTTGTGACCTATTCAATATTAAAGACAATGCACAATGGATTGTACAAATGAGCATGGCTGTTTCTATAGAAGTTGTAGGTAACCTTGCATATCAGAAGACTGAGTCAATTAGTCTGTAAAAATGAAACTTATCTCTTTACAAAGCCAATATGCAGTTCGTGCAAGCCATAATCCCACAGGATAGGCAGTGTATCTATTATGAAATTATAACTTTTGTCTGGGTATCTCTTGTGATACAGCTCTTAAAATATACAATATTGTGGGTACATTGCTACACTACTGCTTTTAGAACTGTTACCCGAATATACAAACAATGCAAACGTTCCAGTTTTTTGATGAATCCCTCCCATTTCTCCACTAAAATTTCTCTATTTTCCCCTTTGGTATGTGGTCGTGCTCCTCTTATAACAGAAACATGGAGGAGAAGGAGTTATAAATTGATAACTAAAGCAGCACAAAGCCAAGAGGTCTCCAAATTTACCCTTTATGAGATCTCTTTATGAGGTCACATTTAACCTAACAGCCATATTAAAATAATTCTTCCTACATATAGGGTAAGTAAGCAAACCTCTAGGGGCTGAGCTGTACACTACAGACTTGAGGGAAATGTTTGTTTTTGAAAGCAGTCAATATAATAACTTCAAGGGCTTTCAGTTGCAATTTCCCCTTTGTTGAGTCACCTTTTGCCCAGGATCTTGTGGTCACTTGACTGAAAAGCTGAAAAGGTCTGATCTGTATATCTGAAATAGGGATGGAGGGATAAAGTGCCTCAACACACTGAATTTTTTATTCTGCTCCGTGTCTTCAGTACAGCAAAGTGCTTCAGAACAATCCAGCTCTCAGAACAGTTCACTCACTGTGCTGGTATTAAAACTTAAAATATAGAGGGTGCAGATGACAATGCATAAGAAAACAAAATCCATTACTGGATGCCAATCTTGAATCCTTGTCTGGCAAAATGAATTTAAACGGCAAAGGACTGAAAAGGTACCATATAAAATATGCCAGTAGGCATTTTACTGCTTGAATCTTAATGGGGTTTCTTTTTTGCATTTATGTAAGTTCTTCAAAGATTTATTCTCTCAATTACCAATCAAAAGAACTCATAAAGGTAGAGCTGGTGGACCATGAAGGATTAGAGCTGTCTGCTAAGAAAGATGCATACTTGGGAGGCCCTATGCATTAAACAACCCCATTTGACACCAATCCCTGGCTCAAAGGATGACTGGCAATAGAAGTTGTTTATCAGGAACTACTTTGATTTAAGAAAAAAGATAAAGAAATAACCACTCCTCCACATACCCACCACCCCATTGCCCCCAACAAAACCTTTATAGGGTCTAGATTTTATTAAGACTTAGCCTGTAAAGACTGTTTTTTAAATCTTGTTTGTGGAAACCCAGGAGTTCAGGCTGGTAAAAGCTGAAAGATAAAGGCTGACTAGATTTTCCTTCCTCAAATTTTTTTTAGTAAAAACCCCCCAAATTAGTAATGTTATAGTAGCTTCTGCATAAATTTAGTCTAAGACTTACTTATATATATTCAAGCAATGCTTAACATACATATTTAATTTGGGGAAAATTTGTATGGTTTCTAAAAAGGATTTCTTATTTTCTTTCTTGGGTTTCAACAAAGCAATTAAGGATATTAGATTCAAGCATAAGCAACCCCATTTACTTAAAGGCTAAGTGTCAAGCCTGCTTCGTGGGCTACACATCTTGCATGCCCAAATTTAAGCATATTTCATTGGACTGTGCCTTGCCCAGAGAAGCAGTCAATACATTGAGCTATGTTTTGTTTCCTTATTTCACATCTGCCATTTTCCATGGAGGATGAAATTCTGAATACACTCAGAGTCATAGAATGGCTGAGAAATTTTCACCTCTGGAAATCATTGGTTCCACCCCTCCTGCTCACAGCAAAGCCAGCCACAGCTGTCAGGTTCTGACCATCTCCAAGGATGGAGGATCCACAGCCTCCAATGGATCCAGGGCTTTCAAGTCTATTTGCTCTTCAAGACAATTAATGTGTAGTCTAACAAGGATTCATCAAAAGCTCATTGTCACTTGTTCAGCTATTATTTTTAATGCTTGTCCAGGAGTTTTATGGGTACTGATCAGTGGATTATAGCTGGAGATGAATTCCTATGTAAGAATGGCCAGCACATGTAAAAGATAGTACAGTAATAAATGCTATCAAAACTTAGTCCTTCCTTGAATTGCTGCTGATTATGTGTAAGCAGCTCTAAGTACTACTAAGTACCAGCAGAAAATTCAAGGTGAACAAACTGGGCAGGATATTTTCACACCGGGCAGGAATTTAGCCAGGATCCAAACTCGCTTACTTTTGAAAATGCCCAGTAATGTAAAAATCCTCAGTACATCCCCTTTGTGGTCTTATAAATCACACAACACTTCCACAGGCCAGGAAAAGGGTCTGACAGTACAAGGGGTCTGGAATCCAACAGCAAGTACCACACCGTTTTGTGCTGCTGTGCCAGGCGCGGGGAGCAGCGGAGAGCAGCTCCTGTGCTCCAGCATCTTTGCCAGACCGCAGTGCTGCTGCTCTGCTCTCTGACCAGAGCCCGCCCCGCCACAGCCCGGGCTCCGCGCAGGAACGCTCCGGCTTGAGGGAGCACCGTGCTGCTCCACCGAGCGGTGGAGACCTGCTCACTGACCCCCATTCCCCACAGGCTGCTAATCCCAGAAACCCCCTTGCCTCCTCTCCTGGAGAGCCGGCCTTTGAATTAACCTGCCGGTTTGCTGAAGACATTGCTCTTATCTTGTTACAAGAGAGTGATAATTAGAAGAATCTTCAAGTCCTTCTTTTCAATTCTGCCTGTATGATCCTGCCCAGATCCATATATCTTCACTTCCTCCTTTGCTGTGTCAGGCATGGAGTGGTGAGGAATGTGATTCCAACCTCTTTCATATATCCTGCTGACAGGCAGCAATATAAACTTTCCTTGGAGATTTCAGCTGTGAATCAAGAGGCAGTGCGGTCTGGTAAATGCAGCACTGGACAGGGACTCAGGAGACTTGATTGTCCCTTCATTTTCCTATACCTACCTCCCATTATTTATTCAGTACCTAAAGTCATCAGATCACTCCTAATTATGTACTGTGCAAATCAGCTTTGCATATATATAAAATAGCCAGACTTGGTATTACTTCAATAAGAATAATATTTAACATTAAGGAGGAAAAAATATACTGAACTACTGTAATGTTAGGGGATAAATATCTGAAATAAAGCTGTGATACACCATAAAGTCCATTCACAAAATTTTTTCTCTTGGTATCTGGTGTCATAATATTCTCCCAATCTAATGATGGGCTTTGCTATGTTGTAAAGATCCACTCCATATTTATGTCCTACTTTCCTTAAGAAGATCTTTAAAGAGCTATTTTGTCAAATTGTACTAGAGAGGAGCAGTGCTTTAACTATTTCATCACATTAAATAGTGTTCCAAAGTAATATTATTCTTTTAAGATAATGGAGGCTTTTTTTCTTTCCTGGAAAAGAATATAAAGAAACTAGTGTAATTTTTTTTCCCACCATTTTTTCGGCTGGCATTTTACCCCTCTTTTATTATTTGGAGCATCATTACTGATGATATGACGGGCAACATATTGCTGTATTAACGAGGTCACAGAATCCCATTTTTGGTGAAAATGACAGAACTGAGCTGTCCAGTGACAAATAAGGTAGGTTCTCACGGAATACAGGTCTGTAGGTCTCAGTTCAAATTTACGCAATGTAGAAGTAGAAGAAAGCTCACATCCAGTCTGCACAACTTGTACAGAGACTTCCTCACTTAGGCAGGAAAAAGTCAATGAAGTCAGTAGCTTCTTTTGAACAATACCTATAAAAGCCCCGTATGTAACTATAAATGCTACAGAATATTGAGCAAAACAACCCCCTTTCAATATCTGTGTGTGGTACCAGGGCAGTCACAGATTTTGTAACAGGGAGTGCGGCAAGCAAGAGATCCATAATTCAGTTAAAGCAGGTATTACACGAAAGCTCTGCTCCCCGATGGAAAGAAAAGACAGCTACTGCTTAGGCACAGCCCCGAGCAGAGGTCTAAGCTGCGCTGCCAGCAAAACTCTCCGAATTACAATTCCTGCCCTGCTTCCTCCTGGCTCTCGTGCGCAGCAGTACAGCTCTGGCATTCCCCAGCAGCACAGGGCAGCTTCCTCCTGCCCCTGGGTGGCTCAGGAAGGAGGGGCAGGAGCCCCACCAAGCCCCACGGCAGCTGCCCTGCCCCGCATCCCCAGCCCCGGGCACGGCGGAGGGGCTGCATGAAGCGAGCAGCTCCACCCGCGCACAGGTTTGTAATCAAACAGCAGGAAACAGACAGCAGGCGCTGCAAAGAATAGTTAGAGCGGTAATAATTCAAGGGGAAAACAGAAACCAGATTAAACCTCCTGCAGCCCTTCTCTCGTCTTCAAAATCTGCAAGTTTGGCAGACTGAGGGACTCATGAAAAACATCTCAGCAGAATTTCGATTAGAGCCAGATGAAAAAGGCAAGTTGTCTTTCTTCAGTTCCTTGCCATAACTCATTTCCCTACAAATTATCAAGGAATTTCCCAGCAATAGACATGCGACTGGGTTTTCAAACATTTTCTCCTACTTTAAAATAATTATCCTTTTTTGACTTTATCAAACTGCCTAAAAATTCTTGTCAGAAAGATATATTAACCCTTTATTCTTTTAAAAAATGCAGTTTTGAGGAAAAAAAATTAGATATAGCTGTTACTCAGCTACACATCAATATTTGCTGGGATAAAACCCTCTGGCTCCCCTAAACCTGATAGTTACATCCATTTGTGCCTGATGTGGCTGAATATTAATTTCTAAGGTCAGGGTTTATGCAGGGTGGATTGGTTGCAGATACTGTACAAAACCTGCAAGCCACAGAAAATTCTTTCCTTTTATTAACACTCTGTTGAAGCTTTTAAGCACTATTATCCATCCCACGCACAGACTTTTTAGGTACAGCTGGCCTTTCACTGTAAAAAGGAAATATTTGCATCTCAAAGACATTTGCTGCTTATGAACCATCCCAAGGACTTAAAATTTTTTAAGGCACACTCTCATTTCAAAGACATTTACATAGGAACTTTAACTCTTGTAAATGAATCAGGTATTGTGCATCATCTGTAATGAATTCAGGGAGCCTTACTGAGCACCTACGCAACCCAAGGAGAACTGGATTTTCATTAGGTACCTACTTAATGCTTAGAAAAATCAGATCATGAACACAGCTTGGCTTTTCAGGCACTGTCCTTTTATGTGCTTTAATTATTTACGTTGACAAATATTTCAGATTTAAAGTAGATTTAATGCAGTAGAGATTGAAGGTCTCAAGAACAGGAATGAAACACTAAATCTGGTTACATCAGTGTGAGTTTTGCTCTTTGCAGTTCCACTGAAGAGGAAAATTAAAAGCAAACCCCTACAAATATCTTGGTGAGTTTCTAAAAGCTTTTCAAGATCACCTAACAAAGCAATCCCAACTCCAAGAGGAGACTTGGGTCCAGCAGGTACTTGGAAAAGTATTTGTTCCCAGGACACCCAGCAAGGGATTTTGCTGAGGGCAGCAAACTCCTGTGCACTTGGATCCCCAATGTCCTAGAAAAAGGCAGCTCAGGATTCCAGTGGGAGCCAAAGCAGCTCATCACCTTGTGAAAATCAAACTGCCTGATTTGGTCTGACTGCTCAGAGCACAGGTCATGGTTTCCTGCTGCTTCCCTCTTGGCTGGGGGCATCAGTGATGCACGTAACAGAATAAATGCACTGCTAGTGGGACTTTGGTGAGTCACTCACAGGGGCACATTTCCACCTTCCTCAGCAAATTCTGCAATAGGGGCAGGTATGTTTTGTTAAAAAACATTCTACCTAATGGGCAAAATTCTCTGTATTGCTCTTTCAGGCTGTCAAAAATTTTGGCTGAACTTGTTAATTCAAAAAGTGGAAGAAAAAGCAGCTTTTGAAAGAGATGTCCAATTAACTTCCTTTTCTGATTTTTATTTGTCCTGAAATTAAATTTTATTGGAATTGTATTTACAAAACTTGTGCTGTGGGATATCTTTCCTCCACAGTCTGTCATTGCTAATGAGCAAAGGACATGTAGAGAGTTCTTACAGTTCTTTTTTCTCCTATTGCTCCTCAAGGTGAACTATGATTTCTTTCAAGAGCTTTGCTTGCAGAAAGGTAAGGATTTTGTGAAAGACAGAGGCAAAAATATTAATTGCTTTTTCCCACTTTACTGACAGTTCCAATAGCAGCAAATGTTATTGCAAAGGAGCAAAAAAGCCTCCCACTGTCAACTGCAAGATCACATCAGTCCTGAAGTCAGCTCAATCTTTGCTGTTCCTCCCACCTTCCTTGCCCAGTAATGTCTTGGGAGGGTGCTGAGGCATCCTCTACAACAGAACAGTTATGGAAAAAGCCACAGAACATTATGATCACTAGGCAAATTAAGTGAAATAGTAAAAGCCATTCCTATAGGGGTGGAATCTTTCAAATCCTGGAAGAGAAGGGAGGGGAGAGCAATAATAGGAAACTAGAAGGGAAATTGCATTTTCCTCTTTTTCATCACAAGAGAAAAATTTTCTTCAAAAATTTCTGTTTTCAATACCAGGATTGTGTTATTAGATGCTAATTTCATGCCTTAGAAATAACAGATAAGGCAAAAACATATACTTGCCACCTAGAATAGAATATTGATTTATTTTTTTCCCAGTCAGCCTGCCAAACAAAATCCAAGCTAAAGCAGACTCTGTGGCAACTTCAGGTCACCGTAATTCTCTATAGTTCTTCTCCTTGTCAAAAGCTATGATATCAAAGCTGCCCTTTTGTTCTCCTTAATTCTATCAAATGCACTCTCCACCTCCAAGCTTGCCTACTTTGTCAAGCTAAGATGAGGAATAACTCAGAGGCTTGGACTCAGACATATCTATAATGGTGATCTGGACTAGAAGAGCCAACAGAGGCCTCTTTGCACAGCTCCAGCCCTACAGAGAGCCTGTGCTTTCCTGGAAGATGGAAAAGTGTAACATGAACGAGATCCAGGCTCTGCAGCATAATCAATAACAGCAATTAAAAGTAATGTGTCAGATTCCACAGAACTTTTTCTCACAACATGACAATTTCGAGGACTTCCTGAACCAGCCCCTGCATAAATCTGTAAATATCCAAGGCCATTGGTCACTATATGCTTTTGAATTTGATGTCTCCAGCACATACCCAGGAAAGCCTCAGACTGGAAATGAACTGAGTAACTCACATTCACTCTCAGTTTTGAAGGGCTTCACAAAATAACGTCATGGCCCTGTCCCCCAAGGCCCAGGAACTGCCAAGGCTTGCTGTGTGCCTATTCTCCTGGGCTTTATAAAAAACAGACCTGGCAGCACTTTTAAAATACACAGCCCAC
This sequence comes from Notiomystis cincta, assembly GCA_013398075.1. Taxonomy (NCBI): domain Eukaryota; kingdom Metazoa; phylum Chordata; class Aves; order Passeriformes; family Notiomystidae; genus Notiomystis; species Notiomystis cincta. Next base: position 114,626 of record VZRX01019447.1, on the reverse strand, counting down.
TGTGAGGAAAACATTCCCTCCATCCCAGGTGGTTCAGAATGGCTGAACTGCACCCTGTGACTACTTCAGCTCAGTCACCTTCTGGGTCTGAGAGGGATTTAAAGCTTCCACTCTCCCTCAAAAGTACATTTTTCTCACTGTTTTGGGGTAGAATCAGCCTATTTTTGTCCCCACATGCACCTCTTACCTATGTATTCAGGATTTGGGATGTTCTCCTGGGAGAGAAATACAGCTAAAAATTGGTCATTGTTAGTAAAGCACAAAGCACATATACAGCTGGTAGGTAGGTGTTCTTTTGTTTGTTACTTTCTAGTTTGTTTTGCCTTTTTACATCTTATAACCTCTAACTGTATAATTTCTTCCTACATTAATGGTACAGTATTTCCAAATGTGTAATTTCTTTCATTCCAGAAAGTGTGAGATGACCATGATGCTCACAGCTACATGACCCATGGCTAGAAAGGACCTGTCCATCATGCTCCACATGTCAGGGATTCCTGATATGATAGGAATGAGCATAAAGAGCAAGTGGCCAGTGTCTAAAATTTCCCTATAGGCTGTACTAGCAGTTTAGAACGAGCTTATGAAAAAAAGGTTTTAGTCCAGAAAAGCCAGAAGAGAAGAAAAGCTACCTTGGTCACGTTCCCATAGGGATTTCCAGTATAATCATATTATACAGCATCCTTTCATTCATTACCCTTACCATTTTGTGCCCAGCAGGGCTAACCATTTTTTCCCCTTCAAACTGGAGCCCCATAATTACAGAGACTGGCCACACTGTGGAATTGACCATTGCATCTTGTATTCTGGAGAACAGAAACACTGACTTGTAGTTCTCACTGGGAAACTGGTAACAGAGCCTGACTTGAGATCCTTTTCTATGTTCTTGGGTAAAACAATGATAGATTTCAAATCTCAAAAGAAAGGAAAAGGAGAATGAAGGCACCACGAGTTTCCTCTAAGCACTGTCAGCACTGTCAGCATGAAGACTTCTATCATTACTGAAGTTTAATATTAAGAATATTGCCAGGAGTCTGCAAGAGAACACTTCCTAAAGCGGAGAAAGATAAAACCAAACACTGCTTTGAGTTTAGTTAGCACAGAAAGGTCTGAGCATAAGCCAGAATCCAGAATTTGACACATGCAGTAGTCATGCTTGGATCCACTATTGGTTTTGGCATTAGAAGCAATTATTTTGATATTTTAAAACAAACTTTAAAGAAAGAGTATTTTCATAAGTTACTTTTTCTGACTCTTCCCAGCAAGGTGAATAGAAATTGGCTCCTTTCTTTCTTCTCCTCTTTTTAACAATGGCAAACTGAGATACCCTGTAAAGTGTCTGTGGGAACCAGTGCTTTCAGAACAAAGCCGCAAACATCCTGAGCCTTGTCAACAAGGTACTCTGTGTCTTCAGCAATAACAAATCCGTGGTAGAGCAGGGAATAAAACCCACAAGCCCGGACTCCCACTACCCTTAACAGCAGACAAACTGATTCTCAAACCTTAAAGCTGCTTGTGTCTGGATGTCATCATCAAAACTCTTTTGAATGACAAGATCCCAGCAATTCACAAACCTCTGACACTAAGTGGTCTCACAGAAGAACATAAAGGTGGAGTCAAACAGTCAGGCGATCCAAGGTTTAGCATCAAACATAAAGTTTGTGTCATTAAAACGTTGAAATTTTTCAGTAGAAGGAATACCACTGGAGTTGGAGGGTATACAGAAGTGCCAAACTGTGAAAGAGTCAAGGACTGGCTGCTACACCTTTAGCAGCTAACCTGAATGAAAGGACCAGCTGACCACTCTCCTCCTTCCTAACTCAGGAATACTGTAAAGCCTTGGATCATGAGTTTTTAAAAACTCCTTTTGTAACTCTGAATAGCAAGCAGACGAAAATATATTTAAGAAAACATTTTCCTAGCAACCAGTAAAGTGTAAATAAGTGGTTCTGGGTGATCATTGGTAGTAGTTATCAATCTTTTCAGATATTTTTAAGACTGAAGTGATTAGTGTGTCTTCAGCTATGTTGCAATCCAGAAACAATTTCAAAAAATAGCAAAAGTCTTTTTCGTTAGGAGACTTTAAAATATCTAAACACAAAAATTTCTGATTCTTAATATGTAGAGTGGTTCATTTACTGCAAGCTACACCATTCGAGATGCTGTTTTCAAAATAAGAACTTCTGGCCTAGGGAGTTATATATAAAGGTGTGTTCTTTATTGTTTTAATGTACCTTAACTACATAGTTGATGAAATGATTAATTCTCAATATTTAATGCTTCTGTACCCAGAAGACCATACCTAATCAGAACATGAGCAAAGTATGCCCCAAGAAAAGATGGGAAAGAAAATATATTATTTGGGAAAAGAAAAGAAAAGAAAAGAAAAGAAAAGAAAAGAAAAGAAAAGAAAAGAAAAGAAAAGAAAAGAAAAGAAAAGAAAAGAAAAGAAAAGAAAAGAAAAGAAAAGAAAAGAAAAGAAAAGAAAAGAAAAGAAAAGAAAAGAAAAGAAAAGAAGAAAAGAGGACAAAAGTCAGCAGCTCCCCACCTTGAACTGAAAGCACAGACACAAATGTTTAGATGGTCATTAATGTCAAAACTATGTTTCCCAGGGTGAAATTCTGCCACTACTATCCCAGTCAGCCACACCTCTCCACTGACTGTAGTAGGGCAAGCATTTAATTTCCCAGGACTTTCAGTGAGGACAGGATCAGAGCACAGCAAAGGCTGGCAGATTGCTAAAATTAGCTGTTTCCTCTCATGATCTCCACAAAAATTCCTAATCAATTACATTGCAGTTAATTGCAGAAATATCCCATTAAATACAGATAAATCTTTCCAGATGTACCCATTTAAGAGGAGAATTTAGTAGCTGGTGTAAACCCACCTTTCTCGACACGCTTTCCCTTTTATGATTTATTTTTAATCTTTCACTTCTCCATTTTCCAATAACTTTCATCCCTCATTCCATACCCCTCCCTCTCAGGGAAAATGCAGGGTGACAGTATAGACTCCACGGCAGCAGGAGGAATGAAAGGTTTATTTCAAAGTTGCTCTGTTCTTTTTTTCTGTGTGTGGCTTTTTTAAGTACATACCACATTTCTGAAATCCAGCTAGGAAAAACTAGAAAAGTCTTCCAATTATAATCCTTGATATTTCCCCTGAAGCTAAACCAAAGCCCCTTTGAACTAGAAAAGTGTCTTTCAAAAATGAGAAGGGCAAGACCTGAACTTTTCTACCTGTAGTCTTCTAGTCCAAGATTAGAGTTGTGGGTTGATTTTTTTTCCCTCTTCTCCTCAAGGAAGAAAATACACTGATTTTTAATACAACTATTTTTAGTTAAGCCAGCTTTCTTTTTTATCCTCTGTAGCCAATGCCTGCGCCAGTCGTTTGAGCATTATTCAAGTTATATGTCTACATCAAAAGTAACGGTTTCCCTGGTGTATATTTGCTGGCTGTGCAGAGGAGGTAAATAAGATTTTGCAGTGCTTCTTGTCAAAAATCCCATTGTCACAGGCGTGTTTATTGATTGATTTTCCCAAGTATGTAAGTTATGGATTAGCCTTTGCTCACGTTAGAAAACAGTTTCCATTAGGAAGTCAATGCCTCCTAAGGTGCAGATGGATTTAGCGCGCATGTATTCATCTGCTGCTCTCCCAAATGGCTCCAGGGTGGGGCTTTGGGTGATTTCAGGAGGGAGGGAATTCATCATACCTGCTTAGGGGCTGGCTAATGGGCTTCTCCCTGCCACCCTGGGTGCTGCTCATAAGAACACAAAAATTGAGACCCTGTGTGTGTTGGTTAGAATAACTACTCTGATGTGGGTGGTTTAGAAAACTTATGGGTCACATAAATGTGAGTCTTCTAGCATGAAGTATCATAGCAAGGTGCAGCAAGGGTTTAATGCACAGAAAGTGAATCATTCCAATTTTTCTAATGGGTTTTCATATCCATATGAAGAAAAACATCTCGGTTTCCTACATCTTTTAAAAGCAGCATGCTGTACATAAAAGCTATTGCCTTTATGCTTGATCTATGTTTTTAAACATAATATTATGCCCAGAATCTGAACTAAAAAGGTAATAAAGATACTGTCTTCTGGGACCAGGACAGCAATGAAACTTCCATTCTTATAACTCACCAACCCTGAGTACAGTTTATCAAATTTATTCACATGGAACATTTTACAAGTAAACAAAGGGAAACACATTCAAGTGAAATAATGTCCAGCATTTCAATTCAAGGTCTGTGTGAGGACAAGTAGTCATGCATTTTACTTAATTACTTACACTTATCCCTTGTTTTTTAATATGTCTCCAGCAAATTAGACAAGAATCTTTGATGTGTTATGGGAGCCGTGCCAAAGATCACATTACCCACTTTGTACGATTCAGTAAAATTCCAAAAGCTACATAGAAGACAGACTGGACCACAGTGTGGGGAAAGTCTCATGAGAGGAAATCTCATGGTACATTAGCAAAGTTAAGAGTGGATATTCCTACTACAGAACCTCTCAAAGGCCTTAACCAGAATTAATTCCTTGCTGTATCCAGGAGTGGCTGGACACTTGCTTGGTTAAAGTACAAGTACAAAGCTTTACATGTTTCAATGCCTGAGGCCTCTCAGAGCTACAAGGCAACCAGAAAAGTCTCCATCTGACTGCTAAGGTGCTTTGGTATTCTTAGTTAGCCCATAACTCTAGCATAAGGACTTCTCACTGATGGAATGCCTTTCCAGTACACGAGGAGTGTGTACTGCTGGGTGGAAGATTGTGGACACCAGTTATTTAGGCATTGAAGCTCTGAGTGTCACAAAGTTTAGACCCTTCTTCCCCTCCCAGACACATTGCAAAGACACCTACATCCAACACCGAGGGGTTGCCAGGTGCTGTGGTTTCCAAGGGCTACTTGTTGGGAAGCAAGAAGCTGAAATGTGAGAAGACAGGAGAAGAATGAGATTATTCATTGGCTGATAGGACACTACCCTACTCAAAGAATCCCCATATTTGTCCCTTCAGGTCACAAAAGATAGGACTGAGAAGTGGTAGAAGATTTTAATGAGTTCTCACAGCAGCACAAAGATATTGATGGGTGCTCAACTCTCTTCTTTTCTCTTGTTGGAAGGAGAGAGCCTTTGGACCACAGTCTAGCACTGCCTTTGCAATGGTTACTCCAGAAGATCCGAGAATGACTCTTGTTGACCTCACCAGCATGGAAAAAAGCCATCCCTATATTCTTTTTAGGATAAAGGATAAGATATAGCTACACTGCAGCAGTCAAAGCCTCTTTTCTAGACATGAATATGACGTGGAACAGATCAAACATTTTAAGGTCACTACCCAAGGGAGACAAAAGTCACACTCTGGACTTTACCTACATTGTTTTATTACCTTGGCATTGACAAGCTGGACAATTTCCTCTGCTTAGCAGACAGCATCTCAGAGAGGGGCAAGCCTGGTGACAGCTCTCAAGCTGCCTATTGTAAGGCATGCACTTCTAAAGAATATGTATTGTAGCAAGTACAAATTAAAAACATTGGCAAAAGTTTCATACAGAAAACACCCTCACTGTAAAGCAAAAAATCATCCAACTGGTTAGCATTCAGCAGCACAGCTCTTTAAGATGGTATTGATTGATTGATTCATTAGATGTATAGAAGTGCTATTAAGAGGGTGATGGCTCCTATCCACAAGGATAGGCACACTCAGCACAGCTTCAGAGCGCATCTCAGAAGCAACCATCCAAATTAAAGACATCCCATCACAAGTAAATCCAATCACATAAGCTCTATACCCTTTCAATTGTCACTTCCATACTGTCCCACTAGTTTCAGGGGCTCTTTTGAGGGAAAAGACTGAATCCCATCATGTGCCTTGACTTCCTAATATGCCCTGGCTCAGACACTGTTTTACTCAGACGGATAAGAGAGGAGACACTCTCAGACCTGGTGTCAAGAGCTTTTGAATTACAGCAGTGCCTGGCCCATCTTTCCTCATTCATTTTAATCAAGGAGGTTCCAATTCAGATAACCCCCGCTGATCACAGCTCAGACTAACATTGTAAGAAAACCAGGAGGATGTTAGAACTGCACTGTAGATAGGTATGCTACTCATATGTGCTAATGTATGCACATCTCCTGAAACAGCCTGAAATTGCTTTGAGTTCATGATATTTTTGCCAGCCCAGGCAAAGCTTCCACTGAATGTTACCAGGAACATTATTTGACTTGAAAGAGCAAGCGTGAATTTTGTGCATCCGCCCAGCAATGTGAAATCAATTCTGATAAGGCCATTGAATGTAACTTATCTGAAAATTACTTTCTTGTGCTTTGGTTTTCCCTGTGAAACCCTGCAATGGTTGAACTGATAATGTTGGATCTGCAGACTCATGACTATAATGCAATATTACTCTCCAGCTGGGAGACTTGGCAAGGCAACACGTTGACATCTTCATGAACTTAGCACTTCACATCAAGGAGAGGATGTGAGCCTGTCAACTTGACACTCATAGTGCAATCTCTTTCAAATTGGCCCTTAGAAATCTTTACAATATGACTGGAAACTCTTCAGAGTCATATAAATAGGACACATTAGACTCAGCTGCCACCAAAAAAAAAAAGTCAAAGGGTACTAATCACGTCCCTTCCCTCAAATTAATATTGTCACATTTTCTTACTTGTACGTCGAAGATGTTGATGAAATGTCTCTTCCATCTGTTGTGGTGCATACGTACACCATTAGGAGGAGTCTTTCATTTTATCTGTACTGAAGCTGTCCTTCAATTAACACAGAATTTCTTTCTAGCTTGCCAGATATTTTTAAAGTTACAAATATATGTCACATTAATATCTAATCCTTAAGAAATGCCTTCACCTCATTAAAATAAATGGAGAACCATCTTAGGTTCATTACAATAGCAGGATTAAGGGAAATGATCAGGGGTATTTAAAAAGTATTTGACAGGGTTTTAAAGAGGAACAGAAATTCCGAGCACTTTCTCCTCCTAACTTAGTCTGCGTGGCTATGAAAGTGATTAAAAAAGTGATTAAAGATAAACCAAGAACAATAAGAGTGTGACACTTAAGAGCCCACTTACAGTCTCAGAGTCCTTTCTCTTGACCTGGTATACTTTACCTGTTAATAAACTACAATTTAGCTTAGGGAGAGAAAAGGAAATTTTGTGTCACTCTCATGGTCCATATTGCAGAAAATCTCAGAGAAAATATGAAAGTCTAGGCATCAAGAGGATGTGCCCTACAGGCATAAACTATCTGTCAGATATTCCCTGCGCCATCATCTTCTGTTGATGCCAGGGAGATCTGAATTCCAGTACTTCACATTGCAAAAGTATTGCACAAGAAGATAAATGCCTTTTGGTATTTTAGCACTGTTAATATCCTCTATGATTTTACTCTTTCATACCCATACCAGCAACGTGAGTCAAACTTCTGTTTGCATAACAGGTATGTTTCCTTACAAGTGAGATGAGTGCACAACAGCATATGGACTAACTGCAATTACAAAACTGCACAAGGGCCACTTCTGTGCACAATGCGGCAGCAAAAACCCACAGGATCAAAAATGGAGTGTAATCTTCATGCAAAATACAAACTTTGACAGCATCCCTGGCCACCTGAGACAGTTCCCAAGGGTCTCAGGTGTAAAACAGAAATTTGACATCAAACACCCAGCCATCCTTTCCTTTAATTACTTCCTCTCATTTCATTAGCTCTGTGCTAGCTGAGTTGCATAAGCAATTCTATGGTGTAAGAAGGATCTGTAGCCATGGAAATATTTTTTCTCTGAAAGCATACTTGCTCACTTTGAGAAAAATGTATAATCCTCCCTGGCAAGGCAGTGAGGATATTGGATGTTTGAAGTAAGCAGATTGAGCTGGGTATAGCTTTCACATTGCAGCCCACAGTGTGGGACCAAAAAAAATCCAAAACAAAAAAGCCAAAACGAAGCCACAAACCTCTTTGGTCCTGGGGGAGTCCTGGTATAGCTCCTGTCTGAAGGCAGCTCCTGTCCTTGCCTGCCAGGTTTTCCTGGAGCAAAGGGGAGGCATCCTGCTCCTTTCTCTGCTCTTGGCAAGCATCGGGAGCCAAATCTCCATCACTGCTTTTTCTACCTCTTCTCTCTTGGAGAAGCTGACACCTGGAGGTGGATGAAGAGGAATCCCTCATTTCACTCATCCAAAATTTGAGGAGTAGTGCCTGCAGAATACATGGAAATGGCACCTGCTGTCGTCCTGTGAGGAATAACCCAGTCCAGGGTGTGTGTCGCTTAGTTCAGTGAATTTGAGTACAAACTATGAACTACTAGAGTTTTAGATATGAGTCATTTTTTTTATCCATTTTGCTAATGGAACAAAAAGCTAGTAAAACCAATCCTTATTTCAATTATTTTCAAGAGGCAGCAAAACACACACTATATTTGAAAATCTTATTGTTTGTGTTGGTAGATTGGCGGAAGATCCCACAACATGAATTACGGCAATAAAGATGCAGGTTCCCGCGAGACCTAGTTCTGCTCTTGCAATTAGAGGGTATAAACCTCTCCACGAGCAGCCTGAGGACAAAAAAGCCACAGTAATATTTCATCAGAATTATAGCCAGAAACAGCTGTATGTGTCCTACAGGTGATGATTTTTTTTATTTCTTACACAAATCGCATTTGACTGCACTTGGCTGCTGATATTGGGAATGGGATGTTTCCTACAGGGAAGAAATGGCTTTGCAGATCCCAGTCTATCACAAAGATTTCAGACACCTATAAATATTTCTGTTTTGTTTCCATCACTTCAGGTCTCACACAAAGTCAGTGATGAATTTATAGAATGAGGCATCTGTGACTTGCCAAAATTTACTTTTACATGGGAGGCAGCACAGACAAAATTAATTCCTGGCTATCACGACTGGATTACAGTAAAGTACCATGTCAGGTTGAGCTCAGCTAAATTCAAGTGTCCATTGAAAAGATACAGTATCTCACATTCAAGAGCAATTGGCTAAATTCTGGCCTTTTTGCAATTTCCAAGGAAGGGAGAATTTATTATTTAAGCAAGCACTGCAGTAGATCAGGAGTCAAACTGGCATCTTGCTATTAATTACCCTCCAGGGTAACCAGCAGGGAAAACCGTCAGTATCAAACCATCTACAGCACACATGTCAGTGAGAGAAGGAGGGATGAATATCTCACTGCTTACTACTTCTGCTCAAATACCTATTTGAGCATAGAAGTGAAGACCTACAGTATTAACAGCCAGTGCCCAAGCACTCAAGGGCTGTCAACGGCCACCCTTAAACTCAGAGGAGATATTTTGGACCTCTAGAGTGCAATGTGACTCTCTACACTTGTACATATTTTTTTTTCCCACCTTAGAAGTCACTGTGGGAAAGGGATACTGCACACCCAGGTCTTGCCTCAGCAGGAAGTCAAGTCATGTCCAAGGTGAGTGACTGTATCCCAGTTTACACTGGGAGCAAGCAACATAGTCTGACTTCCACCAGCTCTGTGGCTTCCCCTGGATCAGAGTCCTGGAGAACACATCCTAAACTCAGTGCTTTCGTTTAGGCTGGAGTGGGAGGAGAAAGATCTGCATCCACCTGAGTGCTAAGACAGAATTTTTTGAGTCTAGCAGCTCAGAACGACAAGCACACCATGGCTTCCCCTGCACAGGTAGATCCCTCTGGGAAATGACACCCTGTGTCACCACAAACCCTGGGCACTTGGGGTTCAGCCCAAAAAACCTGTTATTTTGCCAAGAAGCCTCAGGCTACTGCTAGTCAAGGGCTGATCCTTCCTTCTGACAGACAGGAACTCAACCAGGAACAAGGAACAGAAGAGATGGGACATGGGCTGAGATGTAGGCAGCATATTCTTGGGAACCATTTCAACTTCTTAGTTCCTATAGATGCCAGCAAGTTCACAGGACTCCTGAGCAGGTTGCTGCTGGTGAGCTGGGATTTTAGTACCATATGATGGTAATATTAACATATTGGTAATATGGTAATATTAACATATTACCAATATGTTTTTTTTTTAATCTTTCCAAAGAGCTGAAAAAGCATTCAAGAGACAACACACTCTTCCCTTTAGCATAATTTTTCTCCCATTATCCCTCAAGCCTTTGCCCTGCTGATGGAGATGCCAGCACAACTCCTAGTTTCCCCTACCTATAACTCCTGAGAGGCTGCAGTTCTTCCTGCAAAGTAACAGTAAATTTTAAACAGGACTTGCTGAATCCTTGGCTGAAATAACAAATACTCTTTTGCCCCATGCAGAGCTCGTGACAGTAGCAAGAGCTGCTGGCCATTCCAGCACAGCACTGAATGGTTTGCTCTGCGTTCTGTAATCTGGCAAGCGTGCAGCAGATGCTCCTTTTGGGAAGAGCAAAACCTCTTAGTAATCTCTATCTTTTTAACTACCAAGTTGGTGATTATTGACTACTGAGTTGGCAACTGACTGAAAAAAATCCCACAGGAGCAACAGTGGCAAAGGGAAAAGTGGTGCAAGACAGAACTGAATGTGATGCCATGGGTGGCACTTTTTAAAACCACTCCTGTCTCTGCAAAACACTTATCCTTGAGTGTACATAGTTTCCTCCTCAGCAGCATTTTTTCTGTATCCTTTCAACCTGCTGCATAATGTCAAAGTATCTGAATCTTGTGATAAGCACTACACACTTAGTACTAATCACGGTGGATTTTATCCCCTTGTTCTTTTTTGAACTTCTCTTAATTTCTCTACTTGTTTCTGATTGGATCAACTATAATTGTTATATTGATTTTAAATTTTTTCTATCTGTAATTTATCAGCAGTATCTTTTCTATTTGCTACTGCCTTTGACTGCAGGAACAGTCTGAATGAATCAGAATTAGGTCTACTCACAGCTGAGCTGTGGAAACCTGCTGAGCCATTATAGCTAGAGCCCTGAGTCCCAGAAACTGTCATAAATAAAAGTCATTATGACTAGTACCTCATGCCATTTCTGACTGTGAACATATGGCAGCATACTCTGTATGGCCAGGAAAACAATAACTACTTTATGGACCTATCTGAATGTTAAGGCAAGGAGCTTTTCTCTGATGTTAGCCAAAAAACATCAGAGTTCCTAGTAATTGAATAGTATCATTTCTAAATTCTGCTTCAAGCATCCAGTGCAACTCCGTCCTCTTGTCTGTGAACTGAAAAGCCAGACCCAGTGTGAAGGAGAATTCATTTTCTATCAGAAAAACAGGCAACACAGCGAGTGCAGCTTTTGCATGTCTCTACAGGGCTGAGTGAAGTGCAGGAATATTTGTCCCCTCTCTAAGGCAAGTTTATCTCACAAAAAAAGTCATCAAACCATTTGCAAAATAAGTGATGCAAGAAAATAAATAAGATGTATCTGGGCAGCTCTGGAGATGGGAGCAAGCAGGAAGGAACAAAGAGAGAGGAGGAGAGAATGGAGATCTCCACAATGAAGCTTTGAACACAGGAGTGAGATGCACACCTGCCTGCAGCCTTCTGCTGTCCTAGGTAATATGGTTTCACTCTCAATTAAAACTCATCAATTTGTATCCTAAACAACAAGTTGCAAGAGTCATGCCATCTGTACTACGGGAAAACTCCTAAATGCTCTGCCTGGTTTTACATATGAACGTGTGTTGTGTCATTTCTGCTCAAAGAGCTCTTTTCCTCTCCTCCCCCCTCCTTTTAGCGTTTCCTCCTCTGGTAACTCTGTAGATATCAGTCATATCCCTCTCTCAACCTTTGCTTTTTCTCACCTGAAGAAACTTTTGATTTCCTTTTATAAGATCACCTGCAAAGACCATTGTGCCCATCTCACTCGTTCCATCTTAAATTAATTTTTGTGAGCTTATCCAAAGAGATGCACACAGTATTTCAGATACAGGCTGGAGCCTTGTACATGGCATGGAAGTCACTACACTAAAGCAAGAATTTAATAACTTATGACCTCAATGAGCTTTTTCATAACTACATCTGCAGCTGACTAAAACACATGACCTGGCTCCCTCTCTGCTCCCAGCTCTAGCACCAGTTAATGCCTGAAATTCTTGTTCATGCTCCCAAAGTGCATATCTTTGCATTTTGTACTATAATGTTCCATCACATTTAAATGGTTCCTGATCTCAAGGTCATCTAATTATTTCTATATAATATGGTAATTCACATTTTTATTGTTAATATGTCCCACATATGCACCACCAGAAAAAAAAAAGATCATTAATTCTCTCCTACTTTTTGGTACTGAGGTCATCGATCAAAATATGAAATAATTATTATGATTATTTATTTATTTATTTATTGGATTTTTATGCCATAAGTTGATAATTGTACTTTGCTAGATACTTTGTAAGAGCTCCCCTTTCAGCATGGCCTCTTGCCAGCTTCTTCTGGACCATCTTTTACCATTACTTCATGATTTTTATAAGTTCATCCTAATTTAATTTAGTTACTGTAACTTTAACTAATATTTTCCCATCTGGCACAACAGTAGACATTTTACAGAAGCCTGGAATACTGGTTACACATGTACTTTTTTTTCCTTCCCCCTCAGCTATTCCATGCCCTACAATCAGCAAGGAGTGAGCCAGGGCTGAGTAGCTTGTAATCCTACAGATGTGTTGGAGTTACCACCAGGAGCATGCAGCAGCTCAGGGCCAGGAGGCTGAGAAGACCAAAGCATCATTGCTCTCTGGGTAACTAGAGACTCAGGGCATCCACCAAGTTTGAAATTCAGCCTTCTCAGCATCCTACATCATGAGATTGCGAGGAAAATCTTGTCCTATTCCCTTCTCCCTGATGGGATGACAACAGACCTCACTACAAGAAGACACCTTTGAATATTTCTTCCCTAAAGTCAAGTTTTCCAGAAAGGAAAAGAGATTAAGGAGTTCAGCAGAAACAGGATTTCTCCCCATGTGTACACATGTATGCGTTTTTAAAGCATCTTCCTTATTGTGCACAATAGCAATTCCAGAAACATTACTCTTGAAAATTATTGGTTCAGTACAAATGCAGTGAAGTCCCAAGTGTTACATTGCTGTCAAGGCCTTCAGTGCTGGCAGCTTTCTTGCAGCCTCCTAAGAAGTCCAGACTCCCGTAGGAGCTATTCAGGATGATAAAGTCATATTAAAGGCCTTTGCAGACTTCTTTTTTTAAAAAGAAATGTCAGAGCTAATACTTGCCCTTTGTGCTGTTTTCCTCTGGTATTACACAAATCCTGAGATTTTACCATTTGACCCAATGACCTCATACCTTACCCTTGGCAATAAAAGGCGTATCCATGCATGAGTCAGAAACATAACTGTTGCATTTCTTGGCCTTTCTGTAAATGGTAGAATTCACACTCATTTAGGCTTTTATCAAAATCTCTATTTGAAGAGTAGTGTGAATGTGAAAGGGAAAAATAATGGCTTTAGCACTGCAAGTGCATCAGAACAAGCCCTTGTATGCTGCTCATCCAGTGAACCACAGAGTTTGCGAGTGCTGATTTTCATTTGCCAAAACATTTAAGATTTATGGAGTCTTGTTTTATGCTCCAGTCATATTCCAATCCAGGACTCATGCTTACTGATATTCTTTATTGTAGCTAATGTTCTCTTATGTCAGAGCATGACATGAAAAACCTTTAAAAAGATGGCATAAAAAAGAGATTACTTTTTTTGTTCAAGGCAGATTATTGGGTTTTTTAGAGCCATTTGCAGTTGAGACTTTGGAGTCTGGTGCCAATCTCATGTTACCTGTACCACTGGGGACACAATAGACACTTTGCAAATATTCCCATATTCCCCTCTTACCCTTCCTGTCAAGGATGACTCAAAATAATACAAAGTACTTGAAGACATCCCAGCCATATTTGTTATGCCTCCAGCAAAATCTGATCCAAACTCTGATAGGATGGGCTTTTAATTGCCGTGGGTTCTGGGAGTCTGGAAAGTTTCTGAGGTCCTTTCTTCCTCTTTGTTTTATGGACAATGCAGTTTTTAGCATAATATAGGCTCTGTGCTACAAGAAGTAACAGAGAAAGCTGAGATGGTGAGCTTAATCTCAACATCAGTGCCTTTTTCATTTCATTCTTTATTAAAAAGGTCAGCTGTAATTAAGGTGCTTACTTATTTAAACATGTATAGATAAGGATGAATGATCTCTCAGAGCAGTGCCATGAACACTTAGATAAAGATAAGCTAGATGTTTTCCAAGTGGCTGGGTCTGCTTAAATTCCTCGTAAAATACTTTTGTAGAACTGGCTGAAGTAGTCTCAGATTTCCTAGTGGTTATCTTTGAGAATTTCTGAAAAATAAGTGGAGACCCAAAACACTGCAGAGGGATAAAAACAATGTTCTTTTACCATAAGGTAGAAAAGAGAATAGTATAGACTACACAATTACAGCTCTTGGAGGAATAGTGAAAAAAACCCAAACAGTTGAACAATGTATAAGCAATTAAAAGAAAAATAAGAAAGACTAGAAACAACCAATAAGTAGTCACTAGGAACAAATGCTGTAAGACCAATTCAGTTGCTTTCCTTGGCAGGGTAAACAGCTTGTATTTAGAGAGATGTTGCAATAAATACCAGATATCTTGACTTGGGTAAGATTTCTGACCTTATTTCCTATAACATCCTCATAAGAAACTTAGGAAACACAGTGTTAAATAAACTAGAGACTGGAATCCAGAATGTCCTGAAAAACATCCAGAGAGTGTACACTGCCAGAGTGCTGTCCCATGCAACACCTCTCTGTGGAGGAATGCAGCGTCTCTGTGATTTGTTTCTGTCTCAGATGATAAAATACAGGATGTGTGTTCAAGTGACAAGTCTGCAAACATATTAGACAAGAGAAAAATGCAAAGTTTTACATTGGTAAAGCCATTACATAAGTAATCCTTGCCTTCCCCTTAGGGCTTGCAAGGACTGTGTGAGAACATTCAGTTTTGGCCAGCACGCTGCTGGGCAGGTATGGAATGCTTGGGGAGACGTAGAGAGTGACAAAAAGATCCCAGTTTTCTGCAAAAATCTGGGCTAATTTGATTTAGGGAAAATGTTAAGAGGCAGCATATAACAGTGTTCATCTATGCAAAAGAACTCCGTAAAAAGCTCTTACCCGTGACAAAGGAAGACAGTAAAAAGCTAATGAACTTCAACTACAGCAAGAGTAGATATTAGGAAAAGCTTTCAGCAGTAAAGATACTTAATTATCTATGGAATTTTTAGAAATTCCATCTCGGAAGATCTTTAGTAACAGATTCAGATAAGTTGTCCATTAAAAACTTCAATTTACCCACAGGGGATAAAAACCACTTTTCCTCTCTTATACTTTCTTGCTCCCGACTCCTTCCCTCAGTGCCCATTAGACATCCCATGTGTGCAGCTCCTCTCCCCTGATGGAAATTCTGCCACACTTCCATAGCTCCTTCCTCCATCAGTTCCCACCAGCATCCTTTCCTTTACCTGTCCATTGTAGCCTCTCCAGCAGATTTTAAGTGCACCACATTTTTCCTCCTGCTACATTATCCCCCTCACTTTAGCTGGCCTCTACATCTTCTTTCACCTCTGCAGAAGCTGTGAGTGCTTGCCATCTAATTGACAAGAAATGATCCAGTCCCTGGGATGCATTTGACCAACTAGGACATGTCAAGCAGCACCTGGCACCTCTAAATTGCCAGCAGCCCACCAAAATTCCCCCCCTAGGCTGGGTTAAAGACCTACTCTGAGCCACAGGGGTGGCTGTGATTGGGTCTGTCTGGTAAGGAGATGGATTGCTTGACTTCCTGACTTCCACTCAATTTAGTTTGGAAAAGAACTTTAAGATCATGAAGTCCAGCTGCAAACCTAACATCTACAAGTCTCCCTCTAAACCATGTCCCTCAGAGCCACAGCTACATGGAGATGTAGCCCTCTCATGCAGGTGAAACTCTGTTCCAGTAGATCCCACTCCGCTTCCTTTACCTTCTTTGCAAGCGGGAGAAGTGATGGTGAGGCAGTAGACAGATGAGTTTGAGTTAGATCCCAGGAGGTTTCCCTTGACTAAGTCATGGAAAATCATGCTTTGAATACCAAACTCCACTGCTACCCATAAAAGGGGCAGCAAAAGCTCTTTACTCCACAGCAGTGCCTGACAAATGCAGCTCTCCAATGAGCAAAGAGTCAAACCTACTCATGATACTTGAATGCAAGTTATCACATCTGCCTTGCTGCAGAGGAACAAGACAGACCCCATGCACTTTGTTTATCAAGCAGACTTACTCAGCTAATGCACTGAAAACTTTATGTCCAGGTTTTACTATAGCTAAAACACTGTTCGGTGAATATGGGCTTCTGTATTGGATTTCAGGAGAAACACTCCCATACAGAAATTTCATTCATTGTTTTCAGAAGTCTACACTGAGATTGCCAGGCCTGAATGTTTAGAAGCACTGAATTTTAGTAATTACCTGTTATTTTCAATAAAATCTATCCCAAACATGCCTGAAGCTTCAGTGCCAAGTTGAATATTTCTAATTAATATAAAGTATTTTAAACATGTGTGCTTTTCTGTCAGTACTCTCACTTTCAATACATGCCTCCAATTGTTCTAAGTTTTACAGATACAAGGCATATGCTGAAAAATCCTGTGAACATTTCACTAAAACTGCACATTTTAATTAAAAAAAAAAAGTGATTGACAGTTTAATTTATTTTTTTTTTTTAAGAAACAAATAAGACTTATTTGAGCCTCAAAATCTGAGGCACAGGTCTCGAAATTATCACCATCTATTTTAGAAGTTTTTACTTTTTTTGCCTGTGGCATACTTCATTTTGACATGTCCATCATTTTTCAAATGGATATGTGCTGCTATCCAAAATCCATTACTTGTGCTATGAATTGAATAACACTCTATTATTTACTTCTGGCATAGTATAATCAGACACATGCATCTTTGTTGGCTTTGTTACTGGCTTTCACTTTCCAACGAAGGAGCCTGAATACATTAACTTAACGTTTTAATGAATTGGTAACAGTAATGGGCGCTCAGAGTATAGATTGCTTTTGTAAAGTGCTACTGTCTTGAGAAGTGCCTTGAAGTGTTGTCCAACGTTTACCAAGCAGTTAAGAAAGCATGATTTATTTTGAACTAGTTTTATTAGACAGTTATTGATAGCTATATAATGAATAATCTGTATGCAAGGAAAAGCATTCGATTGCTTCTTTCAAACCATTCTTGACATGTAGCGCAGCCAAAATAAACAACCTCCATTCAGAGACTGCTTAAATCACAGAAGAAATCCCTACCAGGACTCAATGAAGGTTCTTTCTTCCCCCTCTCCCTCCCTCCCCTTATGACAACTATTGTTCAAGCATATTACAAAATACTGGGTATTTTTCACTCAAATGTCCATGACTTAAAATTATTCTGCACATGTTGTGAAGGAGGTAACATCTCTTCCTCTTTATTCTTTTCATGTGAGGGCAGCACACTGTAGCAAGATAAAATCCACACAAACACACTCTCTTCATACAAAGAATACAGTGGTTCAAGCTGCAATGAATCTACATTTTTGTTTCTAGCAGTGGTAATCCCCCATTCCATGTTTCTACACTGTTCAAAGCCAAAGTAAAACCATGTCTGAAACTGAATTTTGACTAAAAGCTAGCTAGAAAGTAATTTTAATCTCAACAAAAAAAAAAAGGGGAGAAAAATAAGCCCGTGGTATCTGACTACATGCTCTCACTCCAATAGCTGCTGTCACCAACTAGAAAATTATTAAACATAGATTTATTCAAATTCATATTTTGAACAACATCTAAGCATGTTTGTGAAATGCATCACCAAGAAGCCATCTGTGCATTTTCAATGATACCATTTATATTTCATAAAATCAAGCAGCTGTTTTGCTGTGATTTTTCTGAGCCTTTAAAATTGGCTTTCAAGACCCCAAAGCCGTTGAGGTTATGGAACAGAAACCACAAAGCATTNCAAATTAAAAAAAAAAAAGGGGGAGAAAAATAAGCCTGTGGTATCTGACTACATGCTCTCACTCCAATAGCTGCTGTCACCAACTAGAAAATTATTAAACATAGATTTATTCAAATTCATATTTTGAACAACATCTAAGCATGTTTGTGAAATGCATCACCAAGAAGCCATCTGTGCATTTTCAATGATACCATTTATATTTCATAAAATCAAGCAGCTGTTTTGCTGTGATTTTTCTGAGCCTTTAAAATTGGCTTTCAAGACCCCAAAGCCGTTGAGGTTATGGAACAGAAACCACAAAGCATTTATTTCTAAGTGTGCCTGGAAGGGTGATGATGAGAAAAACTTACAGGATGCAGAGAGAAAATTTTAGTGCTGTACAATCTTGATTAGAATGAAAAGTAATTGTCAGGATTATTTTGACCCTCCAGCTTAATTGCCCAAATTCTCTTTTTTTATTAGACAGGGTTTGAGACTAAAGGTGAGAATGAAAACCTGAACTCCTGATAAGGAAAACAATTAGACAATATGTTAAAAATAATTATTGTATCTAATTCTATCAGAATGAAAAGCTTAATTGGAAGAAGGAGCATTTTATCAGCCAAGTAATGCATTTCTAAGCACAGATGAGTTGCATTTACTGGAGAGCAGCTAATATTTATGTTGGAGGCAGAAAGTGAGTGAGTCACTGTTCTTTATCTGAGAATTTGTTCACTGCTTCTGCCTGAACCAAAATAGTCATGTTGATTGAAATGGTAACGCTTACCTCAGTACAGGCAAGTATAACATAAACTAAATTAAAGACTATATTCAGTGATTAACTACTTTTTACCTAAATGTGATACATTCCCCTTTGTTATAGAAAAGAAACTCTCCAATATCTTTGTCATTGTTGCTTCACAGGACACCATAGGGATGCAGCTTTAAGAGATTAGATACAAGTAGGAAGATTAAGAGGAATAAAGAGGAATTGTATTTTCTGGTAAAATCACAGTCACAGAATAACTCTAGATGGAAGAGAGCTGGAACATCTCTAGCCTAAACTCTTGCTCAAAGCAGGATCAACACTGAATTCTGAACAGGAGGTCCATGGCTTTGTCCAGTCAGAGCTTGAAAGCCTCCAAGGATGGAGTCACTGTGACCCCTCTGTGCAGCCTCTTGCAGTGTTTGTCCACCTTCACAGGGCAAATGGTCCTGCCCCAACCATACTGGCCAGCTTCCCTAAGCTTTCTCCAGTTCACTGATGCCTGGCACTCCCCAGTTTGGATGCAGTATTCTAGATGGGGTCTGTGGAGTTGTATTTCCAACCACTTTCTCCATCATATGGTCAAAAATGTCTTCTGGCTACTGGTTCTACAACAAAAGTTGCACTGACTTGAATGAGGAAAAATTTCATTTTGGCTTTTTATAATTTTTCAGCCCAGTCCTAGCTGGATTAGACTGTGCCACGTGTATGTGGAGGTTATGCCCTTCCCCAAAAACGGCTGAGGCAGAGCAAGCACTGTGGAAAATAGGCAAGCAAGTTGGAGCTCCCCAGGGCATGGCTCAGGGAACTTTGCCACCAGTTCCAGCACTCTCACTGCAATCACAATTTGGCAAGGTATATGACTAACCCTGAAGTGAGAAAATGCTCAGCTGAAATTTTCTAGAAGTACTTTGTCATTTCCTTAGTGTCATCATGGGAGCAATACCCAGGGGCTGTACAATAACACTTAAACAATCAGGTTTATTATCTGCTTGTCTTAATTAAAATGTCTATTTTTTCCCCAGAGGAAGAAAGTTTTTTACGTTAAACAATTTAGTTTGAAGTAAATGGGCCTCTAAAAGATATCTCGTTTACTCTGATTTGATTTAGTCTGCAGAGAAGACTCCTGTTCATGACTATTAATGTGACTTAGCCCAATCAGATACATTTCATTTGTGTCCTACTTCAAATCTTTAGTTTCTCCCATATGTCAAAAATGTTGGGGCTGCTGAATTATAAAGCCTTGTTGCTATGGCAATTAGTTCCATTACCTAGGTGACAGTGCTGGCATAATGTCACCACTAAAGCGATATAAATCCTGAAATATTTTTAGTGTCTGTTGCAGATGAACCACAGTAAAACCACCACTTATGAATGATCCAAAATACCCACAGGTAATGGGAAGGAAGGTGCAGCTTGACCACTGTCTGTGCTACCCGGAGAAGTGCAGGTAGACAGCAGACTGGATAAATGGACCTCCTACCTTCAGCAAAATTATGAGAAAATGACAAGGAATAACAAAGAAAATCTCATAGAGAATAATAATAATAATAACATTAAAAAAGTAAAAGAGAAAAAACTTTCTTGTTTGGGCAACTGCTGAATGAACTACACCTCTCTACTCCCACGACATCACCCTCTCCTGATTCATTGGGGTAATATGAAGGCATGTGCTGTAGCTGCATGAATTTCCATATTTTAAACATTTGTAGTATTAATTATACAATATTTAGTCAAACTTTCAAATCTTGGTTGGGGTTAAAGTCTCATTGTATCGGGAACTGTACAAATAAAAGCAGTTCTCAAAAGCCTCTGCCCTCCCAGAGCTGACAGGCTTGAGAGGGGTTCAGGTAATGGTGAGGCAAAAAGCAGCTACTGTCATTTTCCTGGTTATCTACAATTTATGAAAGCTTTTATCTTCTAGTCTCTAGTCACACCAATTCATACAGCCCACAGTACAAGTGAAGCCCACAGGTAGCAAATTTGGCAGTGATTAAAAGGACAATGATGGGAGCATCTGTTATGTTTTGGTTTTTTTCTCCTCCCTCAGCTTTGCCTCAGGTTTCTGGGGGATGCTGAAGTGTGCCGGTATTGGCTCCACAGTCAGCATCCAATTGAACCTGCTTTGACCAGGAAATCTGCATGAAACGTGACAGGATTTTTCTCCTACTTCTTTGTCAGATTAAAAGTACATGTTTTGGAAACCTGCCAGGAAATCAGTAGTTAGGGGAACACCCATAGCCCCGTTAAAACAGATGAAGGACTTCATCAATCTTTAAGCATCCAGACAGAACAACCAAAATGTTATTTTCACTATCACATACACAAGGTTCTTTTGTTTCCCCCTGCCAGAAGAGTGTGTAAACAACTGAATACACCAGAGCAAAGAATATGCATCAAATAACGAGAAGAATTCTCTTTGTTTTTGTTGATGAAGAACTGCTCCCAAAATGAATAAATTATTCGTTTATTTATTATTTATAATTATGAGGCTATGCTTAGAGCAAATAGTCCTTGATCCATAAATCATTGGCACACAATTAATTATCCACACTCACCACTTGCTGACTTCGTTAGTCATATAAATCACATGGCACCCTGACCAGACAAATGATAGATAGTTGCTAAACATTGTATTTGCTGCTTTTGTGTCGCTTTCCCCACCTGCTCCTCCGCTGGACTTTGTCAGGAGCGCTGCATCCCGTTCGCTCATCAGCAGCCTCTCTGTTTATCCTTTCTCTCCAAATATTCATGGGTACAGGGCACATTTGCAGCCAACTGCTGAACTTGCCTAGATCAAGATGTAACTCATGGTCTCTGCTTGCCCAGCTGCCATTGAGAAGCTGAAAAAACCCATAGCAATAATGCCATTTTGGAAGAAAAAAAAAGGAAAGAGCTTCTCTGATGAAGATGCAGACTGACTTCACAGCTGTAGGGACTGTACTGCCTGTACTCCAAATTGTCAACAAACCACCAGAGGAGTCCTACATGTGGGCACACTTTGACATGGTCAAAGGTCACATCAGTAATTTCCCTCTCACAGGGATTAATATTTCATATTGGTCCTCTTCTGGGACATTCAAGTAAATTAACACTGATGATGTGCCCTTTACTTGCTGGTCTTTGGACTTCATTAGGGCTGGAGAAGAACATTGTTTACTACAGAAGCCACAGCAAACCTCTCTTTTACAAACCTGCCCATGCATTGTCTCTTGCATTTGATCCCCCACTGATATTCTGCTCTCTGAACATTCATTTCCCTCTTATCTTTTTTTTCTGCCCTGACAAGGAACAGAGAGGACAGCATCAGAAGCCCACATGGCTGTGGATCCAGGTCTGCAGTTTTGCAGCACAGTTTGAGAGGTCACACACAAGGCCAACCCTCTGCATATGTTGGGAGCTTACAGAGTTTTGGCTTTCTATGAACTACTGGGGAATGAAACCAGGATTGTCATTCACAGATGAGAAAGGGGGAATATTAAAGCTCACTTAGGAACAGACACAGTACCCAGCTGGAGCTTACAAAACGTAATAGAAGTTTATTGAATCTACCTGCTCAGTTGACAATTTTCTTACTGACACCCTCCAAATGCCCTGCTTGTTGGATTTTGGGCACATTACTGTTTACACAGGTGACAGACTTCTTATTCTTTTGCCCCAAGATGTGTGCAACATATCTTTCAATTAATTCTGTGTAAAATCCCTGTTTTGGACTCATGATTCACCAGATTGCATACTGGCAGACAGAGCCAAATGCCGAAGCTGGAGTTTTATACAGTAGGTAGAGAAGGACTTTGGCTTCCTTATCAATATCTTTCTTCTGTTCCAAGGAAGCATCTTTGGCCTGGGTGTTTTATTATGACACTCAGTTCCAAGAGTGCAATCCTAAGACAAATATTGAATGGCTGCACATATGGCAAATAAAGTGAATGTCTCAGCAGGTGATAACTGAAAAAGAAAAACCCAAACCTTTTGCTTTTCAGGGAAAAGTACACAGAAATAGCCAGTAGAAACTAGTCAGCCCAGAATAAGGGATGGGGTGCTTCCAAGATAACCCAAATTACAACCTTTGTCCCTATTCCAGTGCTTGGTCTCAAGAGAGCTCAGCAGCCTTCTCTGCCAGCATCTCCACTCAAACAAGTGCATGTGTGCTCTGTGAGTCAGAAGCTTTCAGAAGAAAATGCTCAGACTACACCTAAGGATCCTTTAACAAATGAATAACACTCAGCTACCAAAGGTGGAACCCACAGGAGCATGTCATGTTGTGCAGCAGTTTGCTTTATGAGCTGAAAATTACAACTGATAATACTATCTAGGTCCTGTCATAAGAAAGACATTGAAATTGCTGACCTTCCACAGAAGATAATCTCAATTAATTCAAAACAGTAACATGCCATAAAAAACCAGTGTACACCAGTGGTGCCTGTGTGAAATAAGTATAACCAGTTCTGTACACTGTAATTTATACATAAAAGCCATTATACACCATCTATACAAAAATTTAGGCCTAATGGGTGAAGACGGGAGCTAAGATATTGTCCCGTACTGGGGTAAAGACATCTCTCAATAGAAAGCTTTAAAAACATTACTCACTTGTTTTCAGCAATATTAAGATGAGGCAATCTTTTATCTTGTCCTTAGAGACATCTTAATTTGAGCTCAGCAGTTATCATATTAGCACAGGTATCAGCTATCAGAAGCTATGGGCTAAAACATTATAGGCTTGCTTTATTTATTTTAAACTTGTGTTAACGTTGGAGAGAGACCCTGGGAAATGTGGTGGTATAAATTTCTTATGAGCTGTTTCTGATGTTCAAAGATGCCCAATTAACCAATTCCTGCTTCTTTTAATGAGACAGTCTCTAAAATGGGGATAGTGCAAACAGTCTGTCATCAAGTATCAATGGAGAAAAAATGTAAAATGTTTGCAATACCAACAGAAACGTCTTTAAACCCACACTTCATGTTACCCTTGGTAACCAATATCACTGTCAGCTGTATCAGTGTTCAAGATTCTTCAGAAAAATGCAGCTTGGGCTATTCAGGACATACACACACACACAAAACCATTACCCTAAAAAGCACATTCCTGACAATAGCACTTACATTTCCAGCTATTGTTATTTTATTTCTTACTTTGTTGAGGAAAAAGATTTTTCTTCAGTTAATAGTCCTGCAGGTCAGTTTATGATAAGCAGCTAGAAACACACAGATATTGTGTTTAGGATACAAACTAAATCTCACAAAAATCCCATTTTCCACTAGAGCATTAGCATTAAATATTTCTGTTGATAATTACCCAATTCATAGCAATTGGCCAGCCCCACAGTGACCGTATTTTTGGTCTGTGCAAGTTGCTTTCCTGAGGACTGAGCTCCACTGTCAATGGTGGCAGGTGTTCCAGACATCCAGGGTTTAACTTAGAGCTGCTTGCTCCAGAAGGGGCCCAGGGGCTCTGCTTTTTCTTGGAAACTGCATCTTTTTGGGGTTTTGTTTACAAAAATACATTGCTTCAGCAGGGCAGAAAAAACCTAGAATGGGATATAACAGGAAAAATCCTCTTTTCCCTTCTCCTCCCTATGTTGCTGTCCAGCAATGTGCTTGTAGAGGAAGGACTACTTTTAAAGGAAAGGAAAGGGCTTCTTTGTCTGCTTGGTTAAGGAAAAAATAATAGCCATCCCTTCCTTCTTTTTCTTCCTCTCTTTTTTCATTTATAACCCTCCTGCATTGCACAAGTTTTGTATTTGCTTATGCTTCTCCACTGTCCCATAGTTGCATCAATTATAAAAGGGTGAAAAAAAGAAAATTCTTTTTCTTTTCTAGCCATAATCTTCCACAAATCTCAACTATTATTGCTACAAAGATCTGCCTTGGTTTCTGAGCACTTCTCTCAATACCATCTGTACACATCCAAGGACAAAAATGTCCCTTTTTTACTCAAAAGTGGCCTTGTATAGCTCTCAAGTTGCTGAGAGAGTTTAGCTACACAGGAGATTAGTTTTCTTGCTGAGAAATATCCTATTGTGACAGCCGTATTGTTCCTGTCTTTTTAGAAAGTAGACAAGCAAGAGGCAATGTATAGGTTAGAATTATGCTTAAAGACAATGAAATGTTCAATGTATTAATATAAATCTGTAGAAGAGAGAACTGCTGGGCAGTACTCACAATTGTTCTCACTGATCCTCTCACCTATATCACCTGCAAGAGTTTTTAATAATCTAAGACTCAACCTCAGCAACAGATGATTTTTAAAAAAATATTTCTGACAACAATCTGCCTCTCTCAAACCACGATCTTTTTACAGTATAACCAGCCTAAGTGACTTGAAATATAACCACTGAATTTTGTTTCTGGCATACTGAGTTTTCATGAAACTCTATCCAAGAAGACCAAGAGCGACAGAAACACAACAGAGGCTCAAGGCCCTGCTGGTTTTGAGAGGTTCTGCAAGTTCTGGATGTAGCTCTGGGCTTTCTGCACATGCACAGCTCACTGATGGAAACATTTGACTTTCTTCTGGGAAAAAGGCAACCATTCTGCTGGTCTTACAAAACAAGAAGGGGAAGCCTGACCAATATTTGGGTTTGATCTTAAAAGAGGAGTAACACTTGGGTTTAGCTCACCAGTGTCCAGAAAAGCTGTTCTGCTCAGCAGCTGGAGGATCCCATCTAACAGAAAAACTTAAAATCTGTGGAAGGAAACTTAGACCCAGAGGAAGATAGTGATGTCTGGAATATAAACAGCATGAAGGAAACCAAACCAAAACAAAAATGTCATCTGAAAAGACAACTCTATTAATTTAATGTCATGTTCTCCCTCATATTGAGGAGCGGAAAATTAGTGGCAAGAGCTTCTGAATGTGCATCCAGAAAAATCAGCATATTGGTGGCATTCCAAGTCCCATTTTTATGCTCAGTGCAAATATCTTCAATGGACATTTTTGATCACTCATTTTCCTCTCTTCTGCCAGCCTAGGATACTTAAAGTATAGAAGAAGGGAAAAAAAAAAGCAAGCTGTGCTTGAGAAGGTCTGGGTAGGATTTTCTAGAATAACTGAGCCTTGCTCATCAGCAGATGCTCACAGAGCACTTGATGGCTTATCAATACATTAAAAATACCTTGACAGTAGTTCTTTGGTTGCAGTATGTGTCCATAACATTTCTTCCTTCTCCAGAAATACCCTGTTCAAGTTGTCTGGCTGATCTTTAAGCACTTACAAAGAAAAAAAGTCCACTAATGCAATTTCACTATCACTTTTTCAGAGCTATTGAGTTGTAAACTCTGTGTGTGAGGCAACTGCTGTGTGAACCCCTCATCTGGAAACCTCTCTTTAAGGAAAATATTTCAGGAGGTAAATTTAGTTAAAATGTATATAATTAGAACATGAAAAGGCAACTTATTTCATGGAGAGTATGAGGTACCTGATACAATACTGGTATATGGTAAACTCAATTTCTTTTCTGAATTTGGCCTTCACATACATAAAAGCCTATACAAACATGTTGACAATATTGTATATACTTCTTGAAAAAACTGAATTTCTCCTTAAATTATACTGTGAATTACTCAGCTCCCTCTGCAAGAGATTAAAAAAAAAGTAAACCAAGCTCTGAATACCAAGGTTTTTTGCATAATTGTGAAGTCCACAAGAATTACTGTTACATTTATATAACTTGGATCCACTGTGATTTTTGAATGTAATTGAAATAATTCCTTTCTCACTTGTAAAGTCAATACTTTGCTGTTCTGCAGAAGAAGTTATGAATTATCACAAAGTTCTGAAATCCACTCAGTATACATTTTCAGCAACATAAAGTGGTTTTCCTTGTCATTTATTTTTATTTCAGTTAGTCTATAAAATTCAGTATGCTTGATATTAAAGAGGAAGATGGATAAAACAGTTGATTCACCGCATTTGCCACTGGCATAGTGGAAATTACAGAAAAAAACTTTACATCAGCATTCTTTGATGTATAAGTTGATCATCCACATTCAATTATTTAAAAGAGGATTTATGAATTGTATGCTAGTAGTAGTGACACAGATGACAAAATAGTAAAAAAATGGCTTCAGAGAGCATAAAATAAAGAGAAAAAGAGAATATAGTCTGAGCTAATAGGTGCAAAAACTCCTGCACACAGAACATCTGGATTAGTCAGTGACACGACTTGCTTTAGATCATTTGGTTATCTAAATATTTGACAACATTCAGTCTTGAGTAAATATTCTAGAATTTACAAACACATTCAATAGGAAAGAAAGCATCCTAAGAAAGTGATCATTCAGGACACTGTCAATATTAACAGAGACAGCACTGGGCTGGTTGTCAGCCATGAAGTCTTTTCCCGTCAGTGTGAAACCAGAGAGATTTGTCTTCTTCCACCCAAACTGTGTCTGCAGTGATGTACTGATAACCTTCAGCTGCACTTTACCTCAGACACACTGTGCTCTCCAAATAACTTCTCAATTTCCCCAAGCTGGCCAAATAACACATGAGGAACACAATAAAACCAGTCTGGAATGCCCCTGCTTCCCAGAGAGATTCAATTTATCTCCTTTGCCAGATTTTCTTCCTAAATCCCTGCTCCTCCCTGCCAGACGCTGGTGAATTTCTTACAAACTCTCTACCTTTAATAAATTAAGCAAGTTGTCATGGGCTGTGTTATCATCACTATTCACAGAAAGGAGAGGGCTGTAGGAACTCTAGGAAGGATATATGAACTAATTACATTCAGAAAAGGAAGATGCAAAAGGAGGAAAAGACTACAAAAATACTACATAGGGGACTTCACTGGATGCTGTTTCCTTTTGTATTTAGCATCTTCATGAAAGTGTCCAATTTCCCTGGAATACTCCTGTGACTGTCCAAATTCTATAATACCAAGAGGAAGAAGGCTACCAGAAACTTAATTTCTTATGAAAAAATGCAGAAATGTTTAAAATAGGGCCATAATCTTATTTTTTCTCACACATTTTTCTTTGGCATAAATGCTTTCTAAAGCAGAATAATAAAATAATGAAAAGAAGAAAACAATGAAGAATGGTTACCTTCTTTGTGGTTTTAAGAGCTGTACTTAGAGGGGAAAAGGGCTTGTGACATTCTTTTTGGGGGGTAGGGGTTCTCTTGGTGTTATATTCTGTGTTAGTTTTAAACATCCCAAGAAATTGTAGAAGAAATGATGAATAAAAACCCGCAAACCAACAAAAACCAGCCAGTCAGAATTATCAAATACGGTAGCAAATGTCAATTTAAGACAAGATATAATATGGTAAAATTGCTGTTAAAAATTTGGAATGACTAGACAAAATAACTTAGCAAGATGTTAAGGCTACACTGAACAATAAATTGGAAGTGGGGACAAACCTTAGCAGTGAACAGTAAATTTATGAATGACAGAAGGAGGAGATAAATAAAGAAAAAACATCCTGAAACAAAACACTAAAATAACACCTCTCTTTTTAATTTAGACATTAGCTGTATAAAAGAACTGGAATATACCACCATACTGGTGAGCCCTCCACTGCTTTGTGGGCAGTCAGAACAAGATGGGACTGGAAAGAATCTCCCAGGTTACTGAGATCAAGGTTATATCCTTGCAGACACCACGTCAGGTAAACACTTGAATTAATTCATCAGTCTTCTAACAGAGTTCAGCTTTTTTATTTTCCCCTTTACTACTCCAGCTGCAGGCTGTCCAGCAGGGTTTGAGATGGAATTTCCTTGAAATAATTGTTCTTTCTCCCACTCATGCTGCTCCTCAGGCCTTGCTTTGCTGCGTGAAACATGAAAAACATTTTTATTCTCTTACTAAAGGTTCTCCATTCCTACAAGCCCTTATCTTTTCCAAAACAAATGCGTTTTTAATGAACACTCCTAACAAGCTTCACAGGATGCTCCAGATCCTGCAGGTTGGAAAGGCTTCTTCTGCCTGACACATCTTCCAGTCACATTTGTCTTTTTTGCACTCCATCAGTGTTTTTAGTGCATGACAATCTGTGGCCACCCAAAGGACTCATAACTGATGCACCTGAGCTGCGTTCCAAGCACCACAGATGCACATTTAGCTCAATCACCGAACAAAATGCAGAGTAGGAGGCTCCTTCTCTCATCCAGCAAGGTATCACCATCTGATGACTGACAGCAGAACAATACCCTGCACAAGTAGCTTCCAAGTGAAGTTACGAATTAGTGCAGATGCTATGAAGGTAAGAAGCCATCAGAATCTGGCAGGAATAACTTTGTCATTAAGCTGTTCAATCTCTGAGTGACAAAATGATTTGTAGATGACTATGTTGTGTTCTCTGCCTTTCCTTCTCACACTCCAATACTATGAACAAGAGTGTAATTTGGGATATTTTCCCTCTCAACCGTACTTCTTTCGGGTCGCCTGTCATCTTCTAGCAAGGATGGGAGTAAGAGGTTTGGATGTCACCTCTGTTCAAACATTGTGAAATGCAGCAGAAATGGAGCTGTTAATGACAGAGAGAGAGCACAGCACTGAGCAAGGAGACATGAAAACATACTGCTCAGCTGGAAGTCTGGAGACATCTTAAGGAGACAAGTCTTCAAGAGTGAAGCAGAACCTTATCCTCATGCTCTTAATAAAGCCTGGTGACATGGCATAAGACATTTTCAAGTCCTAATCTTTCAGGTTGGCTTGGTTGGGGATGGAAGTCAATGTGTGAGTACACTGTCACTGTGGCAAAGGCAGACTGTACAGAAGACAAGAGAGCAGCCACAGATCAATGTCACAAAACTTTCTAAATGAGAACCTCCCCTGAACTGGGTGAAAATATTTCAAGAAATTGTGGAGGCAAGTGCAGAAAAATGTTCTCCAAATAGTGTCTTCTCATGCCTGGAATTCAAGGATCTCCTATGCAGGGAGACACAAGACAGTGTCTTGCTTCAAAATAAGCTGCAAATATCTCTAAGACAACCATCATCCTTTTTGATGTGAGCATCGTGCTTGTCATTAAACTCTTTTGCCAAAACTTCTGAGCTGACTGATGAGCACAGCTATGCTGGCACTGTGCACACACTGACACAGACAGAGCATCTCATGTGCAGGGAAGGAAATGTTACAATCCTGAGCAGCAGGTTATTCAGGACAATGACGAGCCAAAGGGCAGAGTTATTAACAACTGGTACCATGATTGAAAGGGAAAAAAACCTGTTGGTGATACCAATATTCCAAAAGCACTATTAAAAAAAAAAAAAAAATCACAGTTTTTCCTCAATATGAAATTAAAGGGACACACCAGGCAATACTCTGTTCATACAATTGTGTAATGTGCATAGTGAGGGATGTTTACGTACAGAGCACCCCTCCTAGGGCCAGTCTCCACCAGCACAGTTGCACAATTTCACTGCTGTCACACTCATTAACCCCAAAGGGCCATTTCTACTCTCTCGGGGGCTATGATTAATTAGCCTGTGTTGAAAAGCAAGCTGCTGTGTGCCAGAAAACTCCAAAGTTTTGCATTAAACACACAGGGACACAGCCAGGCCTCCAGTCTCCAGCTGGATCAGGATTTCTCAAAGGCTCTGACAGCTATTTGGCCACACCCGTGTGACAGCGTTAGTCCGTGTGCCAGCACAGACCCGCCTGTCGCTGTTGCCCAACCGCTGTTTCCTTCTCTAAAGGGAAAGGCCTTCCACCACTATGCTATGGCTCATCCAGCTACACAGGCTCTGGAAATAAACACAGGCATCAACATCAGCAGCCTGATTTTTGGATGTGTTAGAAATGTACAGCTCTAAGAGTTACTATACAGAAAAAGCAGACTCCTTTCTTGGTGCCTAGTGCCTAAGTATCTAAATATGGATATTTTTTGATTAATTGCCTGTCAAAACCCCATGGATTTGCAATGTTATTCATCCAGCTACATTCTCAGAGATCTTTTTCCTGTCTTTTAAATGCAGATCTAGGCTCAGGTGCATATGTTGATCCCTAAAGAGCCATTTCTGTATCAGATGATTCATTTTCTGCATATGATAAGGTACAATAAAAGCAGTCACCAATAAACCACACCCCCTCACAATTTGCCTTGTGTAATTGCTACATTTAAGAGCTTTGCACATGAAAAGCTAGTGGTAACTTTTTTCCACCCAGGTGCAGCCTCTGTTCCTCTGCAGGTGCATGTAAAGATTAGCAAAACACTGCTTGTTTTAGGTTTGCTTGGATTCGGATACCACAGATGAACCCATCTTCCTGTTCTAATTGACAGCGTGGGACTTCAGACAGAGGAAGAACAAAACCCTCTGTGGTCTGTGTATAGAAGACACCAAAAAAAAATAATTGGCAGCAAGCTTAACTGGAGGCTAAAGGTAAACTACAAATGAGTGGAAAACCCAGCATAGCCCATAATAGTTATTTTTGTCACTATTGGGATTTTTGCCGCCACTGTAATCTCTTACAAATAAAGCCATTTACCAGCAACACATCAAAAAGGCATTATCAGAAAAATCAGCCAGATAGACTACTTCAGCTAGAGCAGTGCATGCAACACTGCCCCTCTTAAAGGCTCAGATTTATGAGGCAGAAACATTGCTCCAGGCAGTTTGCAAGAATAGGTACAGGAGGTGGAGATTCCAGAGAGGAGGGTGCTGTTTTGTGGTTAAAGGTTACAAAGCTGCGTTTACACCGTGCTCCTCAATAGCTATAAAATTAACTTAGATATTTCAGGAAAGGACAAGCACAAAACCGTCAGCTCTGCAGAGACAAGGGGGAAAAAAAATCCTTTTTTTTTTTTTTTCCTTCAGTAAAATTCCTGTCAAAATGGAAAACAGGGGATTTATGTAGAGGTATCAGAAACAAAGTTAAAGTTTCATCTGCGGAGAGTTCAATTTAGAAGCAGACTGTGAGAGAGGGGGAGAGGACAAGGCGTAGGAAATTTAACATGCTTACCAGGCACATGCTGTGACAGTATGATTCTCACCTCCTAAAGCCTGTGAATCAAAGGTATTGAAGATTCAAGCATTTTTCTCCTGGCAGTGGGTGGCCTCGTCCCAAAATCCAGCTGCCTTTCTGCATGAGACAGCTGAAATCATCTTCACATAGACGCTAGTTTTATGTTATTATGCAGATCATATCAAACATATATGCTCTGTTGAGTTTTCTCACAGTATGAATTCCTCCTTCTCCAAGCACCTGTCCCATCACAAAAGATTCAAACAGGTCTTTAGGCATCCCCCACAAAATCAACCAAGTTATTAGGTGATTATAAATAGCCACTTTCTCTTTCTTTTTGCTCTTCCTCACTGGCTTTCATCTACTTCAGATTTTTTCAGTGCTGACCTGGAGCTCAGCTCTTTTCAGAAGCAGAAGTGGAGGGCTAAGCTGAAGAGATCTCACACCAAGTACCTACTTGATTATTTGACAGTCAAGGCCACAGAGTGACCACACAAGCAGCCAATATGGCTGGGAGCAGCAGTCCATGCAGTCAGCCACCTTGTCCTCAATGCTGACCAAAACAGGCCCCTTTAGGTAAAAACCCTCACAGGCAGTTACACAAGAGCATGGGGTCTCTTAAACACCTCTCCATTTAAGCCAAGGGGTCCCATGATAAAAGATTTGTATCCCTGTCCTCAGTGATTACGGAATCACAGGACTGCTGTGTACGATCCTAATGTCCCCGCATTTTTCTACTCTTCCTCTTCAGTGAAGAGCCCCAGTTATACATACAAGAGGCTTTCTACAACACTAAATATTCTACTTTTTTTTTTCTTGGAAGACCTTCAATTTCTGCTGCAACCCCTCATCACTGGCTCTTTTTTCCTAGCCCAGATGTGAGCACCAGCTCTGCCTTTACTGCTGAAGATCTTGTCATTTCCATCAAAAAGAGAGTCTTTACACCAAAAACCTGTGCACCAGGATTTGGTTTTTCAAGTAATTTTTTTATCATTCACTTAATAGCACAAAAGAATGAGTGCACAGTCTCCCAGTGCTCATATCCACCTCTCAATGCAGTAGTTCTGCAGCAATTTAGTGGAAATAGCTTATTACTTAGTGATAGCTGGTATTAGCCATGCTGGCTTTTATGCTATCTTAATCTAAATTAGTATGATTTTAGGTTCTTAATCTAAAATGTATGAGTTTGGTATCTTCATCTGCAACTATATGCATGTGATTTAAAGCAGGGTATCTAAATAAGAATTTAGTGGGTTAATTGTAGATACTCAGTTTTGTAAAATAGCACCATTAAAAAGCTGCCACTTAATTTTGTACTTAGCACCAGGCTTTTCAGCAACTATTCAAGTACAACTTAGCATTATTCTTTCAAAGATCTTCAACTCTGAATGAGCCCAGCACCTAAATATCCTGATTTAGACACCAAAGTGTGTGTGTGTGGTATACTCATTTGGTCATCTAGGCCGTGGAAGGAGCAGCTGGAAGCCATGAGAGTTTAATTTAAAAGCTGAAGTAGGATCTGAGCTCTTCTGAAAATCAGATATTTAGGGGTAAATCTATAAGCATTAAGATCAGTAAAAATTATCACCTCTGTTGGACAGGACACATTTGTTTTACTAGATAGAGCAACAATCATTTAGCTGTTTTTCTCATAGCAAGAAATCCCATGTTTCATGAATTTATGAGAGTGTGGCCAAATCCTGGGTGCTTTATCTTCCCTCTGTATTTGCTGTATGAAGGAAACAGGTAAGATTTGCAGTAGGACAGAGAACTAGCTGAAAAGCTGCCGTCAAGATTGCAGATTTGGAAGAAAACACATATTCTGAAAGGCTCTACTAATTCAGCAAGAATAACTGAAGTCTGAAGACTAAAAATATCAGCCTAAGGAAGACCCTATATAAAGTGTCTGCTAAACAGTTTCTACTCCACTGATGCTATTAGGGTGGTACTTTAAGCGTTGCTACGAAGATCTGAAGTGTGTTGAGCAGTTTCCTTAGATAGGGAAACTTACTTGACATCTGTGAATGTGCCATTTATATATTGCATATGTAGCAAGAAAATACTAATTTATTGGTGTAGCTCGTTCCTGAGTACAATAGATTTATATATTCAATACCAATTTATATACTACCTTTTGGGAAAGGGTAAGAGGGCAGAACTTATTCAATTGAAGGAAAGTAGTATTTGCTCCTTACTGGTTTTGGAAAAAAAAAATCTTCCATTTTTTTACAATCTCTGCAAATAACAGAGAGAATTCCCTGCTGAAAATGTCTCATCACACATATTGTAGCAAAAAAGCTTTAATTGTATCAAACATGAGGCTGACCGTGCTCTGCCCATGTGTAATAGCTGCCAGTTTCATCTTTGCCAAGATCCTGCCTATCCTATTGGGTAACACAGTTTTACTTCTTTCGGCTGGTGTGCAGTCCTCGAGGAACAAAGCTGCCAATGCTCACCATTTTATGGAGTTTCATAGGCTATTTACTATTTCCTCTCAGGGCCACAAGCCTGAGAATATTACATGCCCACCCACACATACAAACACAGCTTTCCTTCTAATTGCAATCCCTGGAGATTAGGGGTAATCCTGGAACTGCAAACCGTGTGCATCCCAAAATACCCAAACCAACCCGAGATGCAGGCAATCGTTGGATTGTTTGTGCCTGGGATTTTTGGGGTGGGGGGAAGACTTCTGATTTGGGAATGTTCCTGGTAGGCCAAGTTTCCCCCCTTGCAGCCTATGCAACACCTCTGACTCACCAGCTGCAACCCATCTGCCTGGATGCATCCTGCTCCTGGCCCAGCAGCAGCTCTGCCGTGGCACATGGAGGGGCTGCAGGTGCATCCAGCCTCTTGTTACCTGAGGATTGCGTGGCTGGGAAAGAAAAACGCATCACAGAGGCTGCAAAATTAACCTGGAAGTGGTGTGCACACACCAAGGGGGAGGAGGATCTAGATCTGCCCAGGAAGGACCAAGCCCTGGAAAAGATGGATCATGGGAAGCCTTTCTGGAGGGTGAACATTGAAACATCAACACTGTTTCCTTTAACATATTCACAGGCAGCCTCACCTCGGGTGAATTGAGAGCTCCAAAGCTGGAAACACAGCCCACTAAAACCATTTGTGATGACAGGCCAGCTGCAGTGGAGATGTCATTACAGCCGATGTCTTGGCTTGCTTCAACTGCCATTTATGTCTTAGCACAGTAAAATTGGCCTTTATTTTGCATTTATTGAAAAGCAATTTAAAAGATTTACTTTCACACCATTTTTTTTCCATCAGTAGAATACATTTTGGAGTCTTGGTTGGTTTTGTTCTTTTTGTCAAGTTTTTTAAAGGCAGAGCCTTAAAAAAGCCAGTAATTTCAATGAGAAGATGAATGTTAACTACTTCAATAAATACAAACCATGAAAGAAGTGAAATTATTAAACTTTCTCCCCTCTTGGAAGCTAGAGATAATTTCATATCTGTGGGAGGTGCTGACTGCCCAACTGTTTGCTTAAATATGTTATTTAAAGTATTTTTAAAAATACTGTTCCCTCATAACGTTGAACATCCCCATTAACCTAACCATCAAAATGGTTTTCATTATGGATTCAGGGCGTTCTCACTTGATTCGTGACAACAAGGAAAATAGAAAGCAGACAGAAAATCGTGAATGATTGTGCAGTGTTTCTGTGATGCTATAAATGTCCAGAAAGGCCAAGCTAATAATTTCTGTACTTCTTCCACTGTGGGCTGTCCTACTTAGTTACTATGAGAATTAAGGGTTCTTTATTTCTTGATCATCCTTGAAAAATGAACAAGTACCAGCAGCCTCACTGTACAGTTATCAGCCCTCAAATTCTAAGCTGAGGGAAAAAAAAATGCTCAAAATATAATAAAGAATGTAGGAATACATCTGCCTTTATAAACAAAATCACACTGATGAATAAATGGCATCCATGCTAATACTGCCAGAGGCAAAACTGTGACCTGAGAAAAAACATCAATCTCTTTGTGTTGCTCTAGCCTCATTGGGATTGCTATATTTATTAATATCCAGATTTTTCCCATACATCAGTTGCTACTACTGCTTCATATTTTCTCCCCTGCAAGGTCAAAATGTAGCTCATGGAATCTTACTATTAAAAATAAAAAGAAAAGAAAGATTATTTTCCAGTCAGCTCAAAGTCACCATGAAAGACAGACTGATCTGCACACAAGAGCAGCCTAGAAAGGAGCTTCAAACTGTAGGAGCAGGGATGCTAATAGAACCACACTGAAAGGTCAATACAGTTCTGAAATTAATTTTAAATACAAAAAGAACATGCTCTATGCTTTCTTTGATGTTCATGCCCATGAGAGGAGCATGACTATAACTCAGCAGTGACACCCATGCACCTCAGCAGGCTCCTGTCGCACATGGCACATCCCAGCCTGGGATGCTGCTGCTGAAGGGGTGCAGGTACCCCAGTCATGCCTGGTCTCAACACCCTGTCTATCCCCTCATCACCCTGCTAATTCAGCCTCCTCCACGTTTATCTGGCAAGCAGCTCAGCACTGCCACCTATGAAAAGCTGGAGACGACAATGATCCATTCTGGATCTCACCATGGGAGCTCTCCCAGAGCCACCATGGGATGGTCTGGAGCAGGGTACAGGCTGTGCACAGCCTGGAGTGACCACAGCTTATTCTCTACCCAAAGGAGGCAGGACAGTCCCAGCCCTCACCTGTGCCTGGGAAACAGAGATCCCTGTAGCTCCACAAAAGGGATCACCCTGCCCCTCCTCCCCACGGTGAGCCGCGTGGCTGCAGGAACCACCACGGCACAGCCACCCTTGGGTGCCAGTCCCAGCCCTGGTAGAAGCATTGTGCAACATTCACAGGGGGCATCAGCCACCTCCTGAGCCACTCCAGCCCAGCTGCCCTTCAGCAGACACAGCCCTCCATCCCCTCTGGCCATGGCAAAAACACCCCCAAGGGAGGGGGCACGGACAAATGACTGCTGGAAGGTGAATTACAGCAGCTCATTCATCCTGGTGAGTTCAGCATGTGCTAAAAGAAGATAATCTCTCTGCTGTTTACCTGTGTTCATGCTTTGTTTTCAGGCACAAAGTGGCCAAATTAGGTCACAGTACTGTATAAGAGCTGAAGCCGTGCAAGTAACACCAATCTGGCTCACAGGTGTTGTGATAAGCACGGTTTTATTTCTCATATTACTGACACTAACTTCTTTTGAGCGTAAATTTGCCTGAGAGGCAAAGCTGATTCAAAAACCCATCAGGTCTAACAATTTCAGTCAAAGACATCAACTAAGATTGCCTCGAAACCTTATAGAAAATAACTGAGTTTAGGATTTTAACAAGGTCCAGGCAGGAGGAGTTTTGATTGCTTTCAGATGTGACAGCAAAATTTGAATACTCATAGCCATTTGTAAATTTAGGCAAGAGCTATAAATCTCTCTCCCATTTGTCAGTTCAGTTAAGTTCCAGTTCTGCTGCTCTACTCAAATGCTTGGCAGGATTATGCTTCTGTGTTTTATTTCCTAATCTGACCATTATGGTAATTAATTTATTTCTATGTAATTTAATTATCTTTAGCTGTTCTGCATCCTTGGTGCTCTCAGACTACTCCATCTCTAGCTATTTAATTTTCACTCTTCTCCTGCATTTGAATGATTGCTCTTTACATAGATTGCTGGCATGGAAATGTTGCTTAACTTGTAGCATCTGCTGGCAGAGCCATTATTTTGTTTCAATACATCATCTGGCCAAGGGGATGGACCACAGAACTTTGATCTTTGATCCCTAGGGCTTGCATTCAGGAGCCATTATTTTCTTACTGATGTTAACAAAGTTGCTCTGCACTTTCTCTCTTGTGGTTCCTGCTCCTGTTCCACCACCAGGTACTATTTGCAAAGCAGAGAGTTTCCTTGATCCTTGCAAGTCTGCCTTTAATTCCTTTATTTCTGTTTTAAAATCCTGCCAGGCCACTGCTGGGAGATTCAAGTTGAGGAAGAACCTACTTCCTCCCCTTTTTGGTGCCACTGATCTTAGCACGAATTTCACAGCTGAACTCTGAAGAACTCAGATTTCACCTCTACCTACATATAAATATATTCCACCTTCAAAGACCTCTCAGGGGCCCAGCAGTAAATTTGGCTTCTCTCAGGGCAACCTTTCCTCCAGCTCCTGGGTGCTCCCCTGCCATATACATCCCTCCTTCCAAGGCACAGCAACTGCAAGGTATAGGCAATATTCCTTTTGTTTAGCATTCTCCCTATATCACCTTTCTTACAGCTGTTCTACCACTGCAATATTTGTAAAAGTGTAATAACCTAAAATGTGGTATTTGGATAACAGAGACATTTCACATGAACTTGTCTTCAATTTAGCCATGTGTATTTGTGTTTTAGAGGAAAGCAGCATTCCTCACACCTTGCTTTTCAACATCTTATCTAAATTAATAAGTCTCAAAGTAGAATAGCAGCAGATAAATTTACTTATTAGACAACAGCTGCCAAAATTTGCCACTAACAGGTGGATGCAGGATGTATTTCTCCACAGTAAAGAAGAAATTCAATCTCCAGATGATTTCATTTGTCACTAAGACAGAAATTCTTTATTCTAAATACATGTCTA
Source organism: Notiomystis cincta (assembly GCA_013398075.1). Lineage (NCBI taxonomy): Eukaryota > Metazoa > Chordata > Aves > Passeriformes > Notiomystidae > Notiomystis > Notiomystis cincta. The sequence continues at coordinate 76,382 of VZRX01019447.1, read as the reverse complement.
CAAGGTTTCCACACAAGTTTTACCTTTGTGATATATTAAAAAAAAATCTTGTTCAATGGGTTGTTCTAAAGGCAAACTACAATTGCCAGATGATATCTTAAATAATAAAAACCATACTCCAGTTATCTGCTGATCTTTCTGAAAGCCTGCACATCTCTTGCTACTTGTTTTACCCACATTTTTTTCTTCTTGGTTGGTTTCATCTCAACAGACAATGCAGCATCTCTCATCTGTTTTGCTTCAAAACTAGTTACTGCCCACCCTTTGAAGTAGTAACTCAGGTGACACTCTCCAATTTGAGGGTATTTCAAGGTGAGAGAAAGCTGAATATGTGGTGAGATGACAGAACACAGGATTCAAGTCAGTCTGGCCAGACTATCTGGCATCATGAACGAATATTGTTCTGGCTGCCTCCGAATTTCATTTTTGAAAACATCAGCAGAACTCACACAGTGATTCCTCAGTGTGATTTTAAAGAGAGAATGTGATGCCCACGTGAAGAAAACCAAAGTGAATTTAAGTCATCCACGGAGAAATTGGTAGACTTTGAGTGAAAACTGAAAGCCTGGTGGGGTTAGTTCAGTGGTGGCAAGGACCTGCCAGTTGTGCTGACCCTGCTCCCCCCGCACATCACTCCTCTGTGCCAACCCTGTGGCACACAAACAGCCTTCCCCACAACAAGGTTCCAGGGATGAGCACAATTTATCCTGCAAACAATGCTCCTGCCTGCTGGAGGTGGACTTCATCCAGAGCAGGGAGAATATCCTGTACATTCTCCTCAGCACACCTATGCAGACGTGGGGATGTTAGAAACAGGGGCCAAGTGTCTGTGGGAATATCAGCTGGTACCAGGAGCTGACTGCAGACAGAAAGATCAAGAATAAGCAGGAAGGTGAGAGCATAAAAGTCTACAATTGCAGTGCAACAGGAGGCTGAGGTCACAACAGGGACTACTATTTTCTGGCAGAAGAGAAATAGTAAATCAATGCTTCATTCTGATCTGGTGGCTGGCTGACATCTATGGCACCCTGCCACGGGTGGCTCACACGACAGCCTCTAGCAGTATATCTTCCACACTTAGGAACATCACAGGAAGCAGAACAACTTCCACAAGATGTATTGTGTTTTCACTAGCTTCTAAAACCTCACAATAAAACAAAACCAAACCAAACCCAAACCAACACTCCCAACCTACAGGTAGCTGAGGTCTCAGAAGCAAGGAAATACCAGAATTGGCTTCAACAGGACAATCTTAGTTTTATTTCTTTTTAACTTTTTATATATAGGCTGTCTTAAATGCAGGAGAAAATATTAGGCACTTTTAAACAAAATGCCTAGAATTATGGCACACACCTGGAATTTGTATGGGTGGATTCGGGTATTTGGTTTTGTTTTTCAAACACTCAATGTCATGCAACCTTTCTACTATGTCTTTGTACTTCAAATTGCATGCCTCTGTCCCAGAAGATGCTTACCTGGGAACCTTGTATTTCAACTATGTAAACAAACCCATTAGTTTTAGGCTAAAAATACACCCCAGAAGGTACTCTCTGATTTCCTTGGCACTGCTCCTCAATCCAGCTCTATAAATGGACCCCCAGCCAACAAGCTCACTCTAATGTTGACCAAGGAATAATTCTGCTGTGCTCCAAGTATTTGTTCTGCTTCCCTTCCCAATGTCACCAGAAGCAGGGAGAGAAACTGCCCTAAAGCCAGGCTGTGGTCCCTGGATCCTTTAGCCTGACCCTCAGGCAGGGGAGTGGAGATGCACCAGCAGACCTGTGCCTCTGACAAGGTGAATTGTGAGCAAGCTGGTGTGGAATTGCCAGGTATGAGTCGCCTGCTGGCGATGACAAATTTTGTTTGCTCTGTTATTGCAGGCAATATAAAACCAGGGCATTGCACAGCTTCTGCACTTACATCCAGGGCAGAGAGGGGTTTCCTACAGGGACATGTGCCTCCAGTATCATTCCTTCAGTATTTATCCTGGGCTCCATTCACTTTTCTGCTTATAGTCCACACCCAGCTGTGAAACATTGGCTCTTTTATAATTAAAAAGTGGAGTTTTTTCAACTCAGTCTCTGATGGAGCTCTGTACATATTCACAATTGAAACTTTAGAAATAAAAGGTCCCACAATTTTTGTCTCAAATACACCCTTCTAAGTACAGCTCTGGATGTTACAACCCTGGGTTTTGTCAGAAGTTTTCAGTGTCNATATATATAATATACCAAATGGACATGCCTACATATTGGATTTTGTTGTGGATAGACCATCCAAGAGAAGCAAGGTAGCATCTATTTTTTGCCAGAAGTCAGTGTCTGTAAGACACTCCAAGTTTACTAGTTAAACTTACAAAGGGAAATTGGCACTAATCTGTACTGTACTTAGAAGTCCATATAAACAGGTAATACTTGCAAGGGCTAATTTAGCATAAACTCTGGTAGTGTTTATTAATGAAAGAGACAATATAGTATCAATTAGGAAGTGCTCAGCAGCTAGTTAATAATAGACAAAATAATCCCCTTTGGCTCCTCAGCTGTCTTTGCAAATGTTTAACATGAAGAAATCCAAGTTTGAGCAGCCTAATTTAAGAGGCATTTTCTCCTTACATACCTTTCTGTCCTTGAATATAGATCATATAGATCAACAATTGAGACTTAGGGAGGTAAAGCCTAACTACACATTCCCTTTCACTTCTGCTCTGTCACAATATATTGTCAAGGGCTACATAATGACAAAAGCATCTCCAGTTCAGGGGGAGCCCAGGACACACAGCCCTCACTGTACTGGAGATGACATTCCTTCTTGAGCAGCCTCTGTACCTTGACTCCTGACAGCTGTACCACAGGCATATCACCCATTCTGATGGCACCTCAATTTTCTCTTTTCCAGAACTACCCCTGCACACTCCAGGCCTGGTTAGCACTCTCTCTTACACCAAGTATGAGGAATTGCAGCTCAAGAGGATGCAGGAACCCCAACGACACATCCCAAAGTCAGCCTGGTGCACATCAGGATTAGCAGCTTGGACAGCCAATGTTTTCCTTGGCTTCCTAGCAGCTCTGCACTAACACAGTCTCCAGATCAGTTCCCAAGTACTGGGAAATGCTGCAGTCGCTGCTGGGGGCTGCAAGAGACTCAACAGCATCACTTCAGTTGCCTATTTCTGCTCAGCAAGGAGCTGCCTAGAGAGAGGCTTCAGACCTTCAAGCGGAATCCTTTCTCTCCAGGAGATGCATCCTCTCTGTCCTTGCTGCCTCTCACTCACATTTCTGTTCATTATCCAGCTCTTCCACGAGATTTCAGAGAACCACTCCTCCTTCAAGGCATGTTTAGTTGAAATTTGTTGTCATTTACCCACACCATGGGAGTATTTCACTACAGCTGCTTTCAAAAATTAAGTGAATTACAAGAAATACTAATGAATAAATATAATAATCATAAATATAATAATAAATATAATAATAACATTAATAATATTATTATTAGTAATATGTAATATTGTACACATTATTTATATCATATTATAGCATAATAAATATATAGAATATTCTTCTCTCTCGTGATTAGTGAGAGGACCCAAGGGAATGGCCTGAAGCTGTGTCAAGGGAGGTTTAGGTTGGATATTAAGAAAAGGTTCTTCACCCACAGGGTGGTTGGGCACTGGAACAGGCTCCCCAGGGCAGTGGTCACAGCACCAAGCCTGACAGAGCTCAAGGAGTGTTTGGACAGTGCTCTGAGGCACATGGTGTGACTCTTGAGACTGTCATGTGAAGGGCCAGGAGTTCGAGTTTGATGATCCTTGTGGGTCCCTTTCAACTCAGGATATTCTCTGATTCTGTGAACTAGTGGATCTTCTCCTTCCCTTCAAATCCATAGCACTGAGGTCTGCTTTTCTTTAGGGTCCTTCCCACAGGCTCACATGTCATGGAGATTAGCAGACAATGCAGAACTGTCTGAGAGCATTTCAGCAGGAAACAGTGTCAAATTAGCCAAGTTAACATGATAGACTGTGATAAATTGGATGCCTGGGGTACAACGTGCTTGAACTATGTGGTGCTGTGTATCATAGCAAATATATTTCCTAAAAGCCCTAACTGGGCAATTTCATCCATATAAAAATGCTACTAAATATGCCTTTGCTTGTTGTCAGATACTTTCTTCTTCTCAGCAGCTATAAAACATATGGTTTACACTGCTAAGAGCCTCTCTAAATCATGCTGTAATACCTGTGGGTTATACTTAGCCATAGACTTGTCTTCAGCTGATGTCAATAGTTTTAACAACCCTGACGTCAGAGCTGAGATTATTTACAGTAGCTGAGCTTCTGTGCTCAGCACTTACCAAGGCAGGCAAATGAGAAGGGTTTTGGCTTTAAGTTCAGGGGGACTTTAAAGTAGAACTTGGTCTGGAGAAATTAAAGCCAGGAAATGACTCAAATCTGGTCCTCATCTGCTTGAGAGAAATCTATAGATATAAACCTGTTTATCTTGACTCTCCTGCTTGCTGCTTCTGCTACACTTTATACAGCATAAACCTGAAGAAACATCTCTGAAACACCATGAACACATACATAAATAAAATGTTAGAGGTGTTTAACATTTGTCTCATCCTCTGAAAACAGAAAGTGACTAACACTTTTCATAGGAGCAGCAAAGACAATGCTGAATCTTCTCACAAGCTTCTCTATACAGGCAGGAAAGGAAATTCTTGAAGAGGCACCTCCACACTACAATTCACTCCACCAGACAAGAGAAACTTCATCCAGCTGCCTCCCAAGGATGGACAGAAATGTCTCCTGGGCTGTAACCGCACCAGGACTCCGGGCCTCCTCTCAGGGGAAATTTAGTAGGAATCTCCTTTTAGTAAGAGGGCCATGGGAGTTAAGGAGAGTGCTATAGCCTAGGGGTAAACCTCCTTCACATCTGGGAGGGTTTCCCAAGCCACTTCTTAAGCAAAGTTCCAGGCAGCCCTCACAATATTCTAAGTTTTACATTGCTGCACTGCATATAAACCTCACAACCAAGGTTTTTGCAACTTCCACACTATAATTTTATAATAGCACAAGGTAATAAAGAGTCAGAGAAAAAAAATGTAAAGCACACCATAATCATCTGATAGGAAAATGACCTCAAACTTCTCTACCTGCAAGAAGCTGTAGAACTCACAGGGTTAAAAATTATTTTTCAGTCAATCTCATTATGCATCCCACACACTAGAACTTATCTGACATGAAAGGGAATAGATGGATATAAATATAGTACATGAAGTGCAGCATTAACTTTAGTACAGACAAATTACGTTAAAGACTGTCAACATTTAGTCTGGCACGACTGCTGTACCACTACAACATTTGGAGGAAGAAAAGAGGGGCTGGGGTTGGTCTCATTTGTCTCCTTCCAATGGGTCACTCAAAATTGAATCCCATGTTAACCCCCCCTAGGCTTAGGGGAGCCTGAGTGGAAAGATGTTATTTCTGAAGGCGCTGGTAAGAGCAGCTTCGTGGGCTCTGCACTGGGAAGAGGCACCGCTTTGTGGAGCTCCTTGTGGGAGTGTAGTGGCTCATCTGGGAGATGCCTGTGCTGCAGCACCACCGGGGTGGCATCTCCTCCTCACACAGCCCTGCTTTCAGAAGGTGTTCGCAATGCAGGGGCTTCTTCGTCTTGTTTCTGTTTTAACAATCCTGAGAGCTTAACAATTTCTTTCATTTAAAGGAGGGAAATCAAAAAGAGAGCCAGAAAACCCAATTTCCTATTTATTTTTAGTGCCACTTAATGTGCATCCTGCTAAGCCAACAATCATCCCAGCGTGAGCTGACTAGAAGCAGCAGCAGGTAGCTTCCTGGCTAGCTGGCAGGGATCAGAGTGGATAAAAGAGAAATAAGACTGGGTTTGCCATGCAGAGTAAACCCAAGCAGGGGATTTTACTTGTGCCCTCCACCCACATTACAAAGAGCTTCCTTTCTTTATGGCAGGGTCCCTTAGCTCAGGATATAAAACCCCAATGGCCCTCTGAAAGATTTCACAAGGCAAAATAACTGCTGTGAAACCACCTCTGGTGCCAGGGTCTGCCTTCTCTTCCTCATCTCTGCTTGTTGCAGACACATTTCACTATCACCTGGGGGAAGCAGCAGAAGCAGCTTATCCCAGACAGGAAGAGAAGTGGAATTTTGTGAAGGCCCTGTACCCCCCAGAGATGCTGCCAGGTTTGACTCACATCTGCTGTCTGACTTACCAGCAGCTGCTCACTAACACACAGAGCAAAGGGTTTAGTACCCAGTGCTCAAACGCTGCCATAAAACTGTTCTTTCACAGATACCTGCCCACTGGAAGGCAAGTGTGCTCTATTAGCTGCACAGAGATGCATCAGCTTTGAAACTGCAAGGTCAGATCTCTACTTAAAGATAGGCAAATATGGAAAAACAACAGGGGGGAAAAATCACTCAAAGGCAACATTTATTTAATCAGCAGCATTTTCAGATTTTTTCAACGAAATAAATGTTATGTTTTATGAGCTTTGTCCAGTGGGGGAGGGCTTGCTAGAAAAAAAGCTATACTGACAAGCCTTTGTCAGTATAAAAAGAACAATTCAAATCAGGTACCTGCCAGCCAAAATAATGCACATGCAAATGCCTGAGTAGCCCAATCAAACTGCAGAGCTGTGAGTTGGATATGGGACTTTGGAGAAATAAAAACATAATCACTTTTTAATCCAGAACAGTGATGCTGTTCCCAGGACGAACTCCCTCCCTGCTAACTTGTGTGGGGGCAGAGGAGGACAGATGCAAGGACTAAAGGAGGCTGGCAGGACTAACAGTTCCTAACAGTGGCCAGGAAAAGCCATCACACCCTGCCATACTCTCTGGCATAAATTCATGACAGATTGCTGCCAAGCAGGTATTGAAACATTGTCCAGTAGTCCATTCACAAATAAAACTCAGATTTGGCCTCATTTTTTATCATAAGGGCAGATAATGTGGGGTTTTGGGGCAAATGGCCAAGGCCTTATACAGAGAGTCCTTAAGGGGCCACACCTTCCCCCCAGACCTTATGGTTTCTACTATGCAGTCACTCAACATAAGCACAAAACAGTGTAATAGGGCAGGCAAAACATGAAAAAATGCTGGGACAAAGGCAGCAGTATCTCACAAATCTGAGCTCCTTCATGTGGGACCAGCAGAAAGTTACAATCATGCATTTTTGTTAGACCAAGAGGACAGTCTCCAAACACACAGTTAAGTCTTTTCACTGAAAACTTGCACCCAGAGATCAAATACAACAAAAGAAATCACACTTTGGAAGTGAACTCACAATTCCTACAAAAACACACAGTGGGCTTGAGGTCTGCCAAACAACCTGACAGAGAGCAAGTGCCAGGACACCAAAGCATACTCTGCATTTTGGTAATAGAAGAGTACTCATGACTTTGCACCGACCTCAGAGGAGGCAAGCAGCAGAAAGCCTCCTGCCCTTCCCCAAGGAATTTAAAGAGCCCAGAGATGTCTCCTGGGAAGGCCATCAGGCAGTGCTAGCAATCAACAGCATCTCCAGTTCCACTAACATTTTAGTTAATGGGATTAGGTTCATTACAACAACCTCACCCTGATTGGTTTGCTATCCCTCTCCCTGTGGAAAAGCTACAGCCTGCTCTGCCAGGAGCTAAGCATGGGACTGCAGTTATCCAGGCAGGATTTCCAGCCCTTGGTGATGGTATCACTCACCTCTCAGTGCAGACGAAGAAGACAGTGAAAGACAGATGCAAGAAGTCATTTCAAATCATTTGCTTTTTATCTTGTCAACAGAATAACACCCAGAACTTATACTGAAAGTAAAATACAGGAGAAGGATAATCCGCCAAGCCCTTTTACCTCTATATCTCAATTTAGTGTTAAGATTAGGTGACACAGAGATAAATCCCCTGTCTCTCTCTTCCTCCACTTGGGAGGAAAAGTCTGCCCTCAGAAAACTCAGATTAACCCCCTAGCTCACCAGGGAGCTGAATAATAGCACCAATGGCCTCTACCCCTGCATTCTGCAAATCTGGTGACAGGACTATCGAGAGCAAGGGGACGATTCTCAGTGCCAAGGCCCATGCTAGGACACAGCACACAACCCAGTAAGCTGACAGCAACATTCACAGTGGCTGTCACACAACTGTAGCAGGGCCTGTTTTGCACAGCTCCACTCACAGCGTGACACCAAATGTCAAAAAACCTCTGACACTCTTTGTCAATCACCAGAGTCAGCCCAACTTTGAGGCATGTGCTGAGCTATAGGCAAGAAAATCAATGGATGGAATACTGAGCCTGCTGGGATACTCAAGAGCATGAGATGAAGCAGGCACAGTGCATCCCAGGATACCAGGTTCAGCCCTGGCATGGTGGAAGCTGTAAATACTTTTAATTGGCTTGCTTGTGAAGTGGAGTAAATACCTCACTATAATGGGCATGTAGTTGGTCTAAATCCAGTCATATACCATGTACCTCTCTGAGAAGATGAGAGTGAGCACATTCAGTTCAAAGTTTGTGCAGCAACCCCAGATGAAAAGCATCTACTTATAAAATAGCCCAGCCATGGTGGCAAGTCCTGGCTGCCAGCAGGAAACACCCAGAGCTGTGTCATTTGCTGACCAAAGTGCTCAAAGGTGTGAACATCAGGGAGCCAGCCTCACACAGAGCACTTGTGAGCAAGGGAAATAGCCCATGCCCCCTGAAGACCAAAGCAGTCCTTTTCTGGAGATCACAGTGATGGACAAGAGAAGTGTGGGGCCCTTCACTGACCTGGGCAAGCTGGGGAGGTCCAGTAGCACCTGCACCTTTCTGCTGAGCCCGTGCAGGGATGTATCATACTGCTCCTAGGAGACGGATTACCCCATACAGGGGCAGCAAGAGCAGGCAATAGCTGTTCTCTCTTCTCTGGCTTGCAGCACTGTGTCAAACACCCATTTGATAGACGTGCACCACTGCCTGCAGGCCAGCTCAAACTGGACTCCAAAATGCACCACAAGGCTTTGTTTGAGGCAGGTTACAAGGGTAACACATTACAGAAAAAGACTACGACAAAACGAAAATGTTCTGTTAGTTTTAATTAAGCTCATCGCACTGAAAAACTTGCTGATTCCAGCGAAATGTTTGTCATTGGGATTCCTGCCTCTTTTGTTTTGCTTTTAAGCTTAAAAATCCCAAACTGCAAACCAGCAAGTGGCTAAGTGATCCTGGTGAGCTCCCCCTCAAGTTCCCGCAGTTCGCAATAAGCTCAGCAAGAGCCCATCTCAGCACTGAATATTGGATATGGTTTCCAGTTGGTCATGCAGGGCATCAAGACAACAAATTACCAGGACAGGAGACCTGTCAGAGCCATCCTCTGTTGCAGGACTTTCTTTTACCGAAATGATGTGCGAATTGCAAATGGGACAAAAAGTCTGTGAGAGAGCAACTCCAGACAGGATTTGTTTCTCACTGACTAACTGTGAGTTCAGCCTTTCTAAAGACAGTTTCTGTCTCTCTACATATCATGCTGCTATAGGAATTGCAAAGATAAGGAACATTTTCTCAGGCACACATTCATAACACAAAACAAAGAGGAAGCACAGTACAGGAACGTAACAGAAAATGTATGTCACGTTCAAAAATATTATCAGGAGTGTGAAGAGTATGTCACACCTCTACAACGAGCTTTGCTTTCACAAAAATTAATTAGGCCCAGATTTCCAGTATTGCTTTTCATTTCTGTTGCCTCAGCTCTTTGGTGTCACATCTCAGACAGCTTGGCCCTGCTATTCATAAGCACTGATCACCTCCAGCCCGACCATAGCGATCGGGAACTGCCGACTGAAAAGAAGCTTTTGACATCTCGAGGCCACATTCTGCTTCTTGTCTTGGATGAGAAAACAGGTGACTAGTACTGCAGGTATGCCTGTAATCTGCAATGAAAGGGCCAGCAGAGACACAACAATGATTCTCTGTTGGTGGTAGCAATGAAGGGCAATCACAGGAAGAGCCTAGGAAAGCCACTGCAACAGATCTAATTTTTTCTTTTAATTTACATACTAAGTGGGATTTGACACAGGGAAACAGTTTCACATCCTAGTTTCAGAGTAAAAGTTTCATTTCATCCCCTGAAGTAGAATACTGATTGCTCAAACCACATATTGTCCAATACATGGCCCAGCTACAGATCAGCTAAATATTCACAGGCATTACTCCAACGTCTCTCAATTTTCTTTCTCCTTCTCTCCCTGTTTGCTATTTTTGCCTTCAGAAATCTCAATAACTCTAGTATTGTTTCTAGTTTTTATCATCTATATTTGAAGATGTATTTATACAATGAGGGAGCATGTTTAGAACAAGGAATTCTCCAAAGTTTACTATTACAAGATCACAGCAGATATAAGAGTCAATTCATAATACATTTTATGTCCATCTCAATCCTGTGGATGAAAAGTTGTGAAGGGAAGATGAGCCTCTTTTGCATCCACCTTTTATATATTCTTTAATCCAAGAGCTAGGGAAGATTACAGTATCTGGACATATGAGTATCACTGGAAAAATAGTTTTCAAGATCAGAACAGAAGTAGAATATTTTGGTTTAAGAAATGAGGGGTGAGGCATCTCTCCCAGGTAAACACCAGGGGAGGGGGATATAAAATTCCTGCAGTCCTGCATTAGTACTTCTAAAAGCTGCACCTATCCAGCTACCCAGCTACCACAACTAAGTGGAGTCTCATCTAGATCCTACTGCCTTCTGTTTGATGAATATGGAAAATTTGACACCTCCCACATCTGTATTTACACCATGCAAACTCATAACTACACAGGTTAAGTAATTCATGGCCCTGATGAGGTCAAATCACAGATTTTCTAGCCATCAGTTTTTGCAGCTCCCAGAGAATAAACAGGATTTGAGCCAAGCTTCTGAGCATGGTGCTCAGGGAACCTCAGTTTATGTGCTGCACATGCAGAAAGGGAGTCCATCATAAAACAGTATTTTTATTTCTGCCATATTTTCTCTAAAAACATAGCATATACAATCATAAATGAAATCTTGCTATATCTCACTGTGCCAAGTGAGACAAAAGCCCCCAAGCTCTCATAAAAATTAAACCAAGACAAACTGTGCTCCAAATCCCCAGAAAACAAGAAAAACATTGGAACAGAGAAACATAATCCACTTGGCTCCTTTGTTGCCGCAGCACCAGGTATTCATGTTCTGATGGAAACTGATGGTTTGTAATGTCATAGATAACAATGCAGCAGCAATGAGTGATATCCCAGAGCAACTACATCATTGTGTGTTACTGCATGATATTCCCTGGATTTCTGCATGCTCCTGAAAGTTTAAGGCATAATGATTTGAGTGCAGGGTATATTAAATTAATATATCCTTTTAAAACTTGAAACTATACCTTTCACTTCCCTTTACTTCACAAGAGTTGAGAATATAAATGTGGTCTTAAGGAGCTACCTTCTAAATAATCAGCTAAAATCGTGTTTTCTGAACAGAGACACAGCTTTTTGATGGGACTGTACTCAGATGTAAACACAGCTTCATATCATGCAAGCATCATTTCAAAGCACTCTCCACATACCCTTTATATCAGGCTGTTCTATGCTGTAAGATGAAACACTCCCTGTTATTTCTTCTTGCTTTTCCTACAAAGGGATCTTCTAGGGTTTGGACACAGATATAGTTGTTGTTTCTGGAACAGAGCATGAAAAACTGCAGCACATAACTTACCTCAAGCAATTGATAATGGTCCATTGTTCATCCTGCCCCACCACAGATAAATGGAAGCACACGTTCCCTAAGCTTGTTTATATAAGGATATTTTATGTCTACTGACTCCTTTGCCCCTTCAGAGCTATTTCAGCAAACTAAAATTAAAGACATTTTCCACTAAAAAGATTACACAGACAAAGACACAGATAATGATACAGCTGCTCAGCTGTTAATGCTGCAGCAGTAGTCATTGCTCAGCTTTAGTCATCATATTAAAATAATTGACTGTTAATTACTTCGGCATTAAGATCAGTTTATCAACTCTACATTATCTAGCATGATACCCATTGGCAGCTGGGCACTTCCTGTTTCAGAGTTGTGGCATGGCATTTATTAAGGAGCTTTGTCTTAGTGTTTGTTGGAATTTATATTACTCCCTTGAAATTTTTGCCCTTTTATCCAGCTAATGGCTAATTTCACCTTCGTTGTATTCTTCATACACATGGACCTCCCTGAACCTCGTTTCATTCCCTCCTACAGCACACCTGATGGAAGGTGACAAGCAGAAAGTTTCCAAGGATGGTACATTCTCTTGGTGTGAACAAAGCCAGAGGATTTGCATGTGGGATAACATCCCTGACTGTTAACAAATCCTGGCACTTGACATGGAGTCAGACTGGAAAGACCTGGAGACAATGGTGTGCTTTAGAGGGGTTCCTTGCTCTGAGTGTAGCTGTGAAGAAACTCAGGTACTGACCATAGGTGACCAATGAATTTACCTGAGAAAAAAATAAACATTGCTGCAATTTTTTGCAGAGTGCAGCAAAAAGCCAACCACTAATACTGTGAAATCTAATAACATGAATGAGGGCTGAAAGCTCAGCCCTGGTCTTTCATACTCTCCCTTCCCTCTTGCCAAGGGCAAACTGCAATTGCTCTGTGTAAAGCAGGAGTAATTCTATTCACTTACTTTGCATGAGGAAGTGGATAAAACTCAAGGTGCATCATCCTAGGCAAGAAGAAATGTTTGTGGAAGCCAACCAGGAGGTTGGAGCAGATCTCTGCTCTGGGGCCATGGTCACTTGTTCTTGCCTTCAACCACGTGCTGGTGAGTAAAAAACACAACTTGGCTGGTACCTTCTGAGCTCCAGCAGGGCTTGTTCAATAGGAGACTGTGATCCACCCTTATGAATAACAAAAAGCAGCAGGAGTTCCACTCTTTTACCAGCTAGAAAAGACTGAACGAGCTGCAGCTTTGTTAGAAACCCTTCCCCTCAAGGCTTTAACACTCAGCATCTTGAATGGCAAGTGCCAGACAAGCCTGCTGGGAAAGAAGAGATCCCAAAACAGGGAACTCAACAACATGGACACTTCTTTTCTTTGGGGAAGAGTCTCCTAAGGAGCTGCTAGCAAGGTAACACCAATAATTTTTACAATTTCAAATAAATTAATAGGACATCACATCACTATAGTCCAGATATTTTAAGCCTTTAAGTCAAGTACCTCACTCTCCTGTGTGAGGGAAAAATCTGGGAATAGATGTGTTTTAGTATGGCAAGCAGTTTGTTTCAAAATTGCACCACTTCGAATTCTATTTGTAAATCTTTATAAGGTTTATGAAACAAGACATTTTAAGTGACTCAGCTCACCCATTCTTGTGTTACTTCAAGAATAAACAACAACATGCTGTGTTTTGGGCGGATATACGTCATTGAAGCACATACAATTCAAAGATTGTTTTACTTCCAGCTTTCAAAAGCTCTACCTGTGGGCTGAGTCCAAGCATGCAAAATTTCAGCCTGCAAGTATTTGCCAAAATTGTAATCACCTTATTAATAAGGGTTTTGTTGTGGTAATGATGCAACCTATACCTGTCTGTGTTATAAATGGCAAGTAAACTGAATTAGGACCATTCACAAATTCTCCTTTTGTAAATATATGTGTGCTGACAAAAAGAAGACAATTAAAACCTCAGGCTGAAAATAGAAGGCGGAATTTGAACACTTCGATTTATGGACTTGAGTGATGAGAACTGGCCCTGTGCAGACGTGTGACTCAAATCTAGACAAGATTCAAGCCTTGTCTTAACTTTTGGTTCGCAGTTGACTGTTGAGTTGCTGCTCATGCAGTGAATCAACAGATATATCCTATCCTGTTTCCAAAAGCATGGTGATGCACACCATAGAGGTGGCTGTGCTAGCACCAAGGGCTTCATTTGAAAGCCTGCAGAATTCCTCTCCACAGTGCTGTTGTGCAATCCCACAACTTTTGCCCCCAATTCCCTCCAAACGCATTATCCCGCCCCTGGATTCTGCTCAGGGATGCACAGCAGGTCCCTGGCAAACAGAGCTTCGTGTGGGGAGAGAACAGTGTGAGGTATGGGCAGCACTGACTGCCCCTCCAGCCTTTCCTCCTTGCCTTTCACACTTACAGCAGCCGACCTTGCATGCCGCCCTCCCCCGTCACACCCTCCCGCCTTGCCCTCTGGTGACACAAAGTCTCACAGCCACTGGACTGTGAAATAGCTCCTAATTGGTTTTGCCTCCTTGATGAGCTATGATATAGGCGAAGAGGAGACAAGAGGCTGTGCCAGTGTTGGTAAGAGCTCTGCTCGCTGTCCTGTCCATTCTGATGGAAATGTTTCCCAGCAGCAATGCAGAGGAGTAGAAGGATTAGGCCATGCCCAGTCCCACTTGAACCTCAGAGTAATGCAAGAACACATGAAAGAAGGAGAAAACCAGGAGCTGCTGCACACTGAATGTAGCCACCTCCTTTTGGTGTTCTGGATGCTGCTGTCTGGAGGCAGGAGTCTCAAGGCCCTGGTGAGGACAGTGCCCACATGTGGAGTCATCTCTCCTGCTCCCTCCCATTCCATTTCCTTTGCCTGCTTGGGCAGCTGAGGGGAGGGGAGCAGTATCTCCCACCCCCACTGGCTTTGTATTCTGTCCTTCCTTTGGCAGAGGGAATGTGCTGGCCACATGCCCCAACCTGCTGGCCACAGCTGTCTCTAGGCAGTGCCATACTCATCAGAATGATGCTCCCTTTGGAGCTGGGGATGGAAGAAGAACGCTGTCCTTAGCTGCTCTCCATTTCCCTCCCATGGAATTTCCCTCTCCCTGGCTCTGGGTTACATGGCCAGGGGAATGCAGGCAGTGCTGGCTCCATGTGAATGACTATTTCCAGGAGGAGGATGCCAGCATTCTGGGTGGGAGAGCACAGGCACCTGCAGTCAGCAGAAGACAGAATTAATGACCTTTTTTACCTCATTAGTTGAATGGTTAGGCATCTGGTTTCGACAGAAGAGGAAAAACCCCAAGCTGCTGTTTGGTATCTGGTGCTGAACAGGGGCCTTATGTCTACAGGCATTTTAGTCCAGCAATTTTGATGAGCCCTACATTCACCCACAGTAAATATATATCTGTGCTCCTGGAGAAGCCATTCTAAAAGGAACTTTGAGTAACCCTTTGATAACTCTTCCCTTACTTAAAAACATCCCCTTTGGTTGACAGGGTGATATCAAGACTTCAAATTGGAGCTGGTGAAATGCTCAGATCAAAAAGGATGAATTTATCTTCCCAGTAATCTATAGCTGCTATGTCAGACACCGTGCTGCAGTGTGTCCTGCTGTGTGCCTTATGCCACTTATAAAGCAACGATAAACCTTCCCAGACAGTGCCTCACACAAAGTGTTTACCAGAATATGGATTGCTGGGAGATACAGTTAGAAGTTGCTCAGAAATAAGAGATCAGGTAGGCTGACCATTTGTGAGGAGGTCAGCAATGCTTTTTTTTTGTTGTGCCTTGGTTTTGCTTTTTTTGCTTTTTGCTTTTTTTTTTTTTCCAGCAGCATCTAAGTGCAATAAAATATCTGTGAGAAGAATTGCTATAGCAACACAGTATGTTCTCCTAATGGAGGCTGTGTGTAATAGCTGACTGCTACTAGAACTTTAAGGAGAAGGAATAAAATCCATCACTAAAGCAGGAAAAGGAAAAACATTAAAAATTAAGATTTTATTGTTCTATGATTTATGTTTATTTCCTTCACATCTCCAGATCTAGAGAACGTTAGTTCCCTGCTCCTATTTACTGCTTCACACAAAAATTTTCAAGAACTCAGAAAAACAATGTTGTGAATGATTTTTAGTAGTAATATAGTGATAGAGTTTCACATTCAACAGGAGTAGGATTGCTATGAATATGAGGAAGTAGAAGACTACAACAGCACTGGGACACCACAGGTAAAACAGCAGTTAAGACTGACACAATGCCAATACACAGCAAGAGGTCAAGATTCACAAGATACAGAGAGTGAGTGGGAAACTGTTCCAGAAAAATAAAGTAACAAGTTCAGGATCAATCAGCAAGCCAGTGGCAATGTCAGGACCATGTCCTCTCTCTGTCCATCCTCTAATAAAGCTGTTTATAAAGCTAATTGCACTGTTCTTGTACATGCAGTGTGAATTGCCACAAATCTTAGGGTGGACTGTACATGCAGAGAAGATGGTTTGTGTCAGAGGTCACTGATTGTTAAACAGTCCAAGGTAACTACTGCATGCCTGCTCTATCCCCAGCCCCAACCAGCCTTCACCCTTAGTGGGACACTAAGACCATTTTTCAGTTCCCTCCTTTCTTCTCTGTGGGTCAGACTGTGGTACCAGTCACAGCAGAGAAAAGGAGGATTTAAAATGGACAAATTTAGACCTCCAAAATTATTACACGGGATATCTGGAGAAAGAAAAGACTAGTTACAGAATTTAACTTCAAGTCACAACTAGTTTTCTTCTCTGCTTGTGGAATGATGAAGCTTCAAACGCCTTCAAAGATGTTTTATGCTGATGGAGATAGCCCTTGTCCTGCATGGTAATGCTATTTTATGCTGGCCCTGAACAGATGCTCAAATTATAATCTAGGTTGAGACAAATTCCTTCTGCAGGTAAGGAAACTGAAATGCTGCGTTAAGGCCAGTGGCAGAGCAGGACAAAGAAGCAGCAAGACCATAAAAGCTGAATCCTACTGCTCTGGTTGAGTCTTTGCATACTCAGGTCTGGAAACTGCAGAAAGAAAGCAGAAACATCAAAAGCCTCTTTTAAAAGATTCTCTCCCCACAGCAAGAATATTTTCTGGCATATCTTTGCAATGAACCTTGTTATATATTGTCCTATTTATAACTCACATGTCTTCCTAACAAGCAAGCTCCTCAGAGGTAGAAAAGCGAGTGTGATTTGAATAGAGCTGTATATCACAGTTTGATATTCCCACTCGGGCTATGATTTGTAACAAAAGTGTAGTAGTGTGGGTCAACCAGGAAGGGACATTCTGCAGGAAAGAAAACCAAGAAAGTAAAAGTTTCCTTATTTGTATGAAAGGCAATTTTTTAAGTGAAAGAGAAGAGTGTTTTGGGCTCCCATCCTACCAGACTAAGCAGCAAGTTGTCTTCAATTTAAAATATAGTTTCTTCTCTTTAGTTCTGCCTCTAACATTTTTAAACAAGGCATTGTACCAGATAACAGTGAGAACAAGAAAATATGGGTTACTAGCTCACAACCAAGCATACAAGTGACTTCAAAATTCATATAATGGTACACTTTAGATGTTTACCATCTGTGAAAAACAAACAAACAAAAGCAACACTGGAGTTTCCTTCAGACAGCAAAGGTCACCTTGGGTTAAAGTCCTGCCAGCAAGAATCAGTGCAGGCAGACCAGACAGCAGCTCCTTGGGTGGGAGAGGGCAGAGAGGAGGCAGATGTGCACTCTTGCCACGACTGTTCTCCTCAACCTAAGGCACAAACTGCTGCATAATTTCTTGTGGCAGACTGAGAGGAAATCTGCAACCTTATAATTTGGCAATCTGGGACAACTGAAACTGAGTAGGTAAAGATGTCCTCGTGTACATCGTAGTCAGTTTTACAGGCTACAGTAAAATAGTGGCACAGCCAAGTGATAATGGAGCCTAATTTCTCCATCACCTTAAATGTACAAACGGGAGAGATCAAGGTTCAGAAAATCAAGGGCTTCCATCTTCTATTTGCAATTGTGAATAGGAGTGCCCAGGGATTAGAGTCATGCTCTGTTTTTGGCTTTCTCTGGTCCCATGAAACTTTCATTGCTTTTTCATCTGTTGCCCAGCTACTATCACCTCGTGCTCTTCTGGGTAATCATCTTGAAATGAGAATTATACTGCTGGGTTGTTCCAAAGCATTTTTGTACATGCTGATTCTCTGGGAGGGTATTTGAGGGCCTGAGTGAACACAAGCCTTTCCCAAAACCCTACTGCAGTCCTACTTGTGATGCTCTCCCTGTTTCCTGCTGTGACCCAGCATCTTCAATGTTCTTTCTGGGCATCATGATGAAACCTCTGCTCTTTCTCAAGGTAGAAGGTCAAATGTGGCTAATGAGCTCCAGTTTGGGGGCCAGACAAATAAACCACAGGCAGTCCAACAATAACTTTTTTTTTACCATGCAACAAAAAGAGTTTTGAAAGAGTCTCTTTCTTGTGTCCATTTACCCTAAAATGATGAAACTAGCTTTGTTTAGAAACTGAGCACATGCTGCATTTCCTCCTGAAGGCTTAGCAAGTTTCTACCCAGCTGGGAACTCTTTCCCAATCCCAGAAGACTGAGCTTGCATAAATGTTTACAAATGAAGTTACTTACTATCTGAGTAGGGAAAAAGGGGAAAGAGTAAGGGGCTTGGTGAAATGAGGAAGTGCCTCTACATGCCTCCCACCAACTTTTTCCAGTTGCCATTGCCTACCAAGCTGCTGCCTAGCTACCACCAGGACCTGGGGAAGACAGCAAGGGCTCTAATAGTTCACTAGTTTGTTACAGATCCCCCATCCCCAGGGGAAGCTAACTGTTCCCTGTTTCATCTTTCAGTGGAATGTAACTTATGTACATCACGTTCTAGCACAGTCCTTTCCCAGATATGCATGGTTTTGACAGATTGCTTATCCAACCACCAGTCTAAGCAAGTTCATACATTAGCTCTCTCCCATTTAAGAGCTTCCCTCACTGGGGAACAGACTGATGGAAAGGCCCAGCTCTTTAAAAGGGATGTTATTTGAGTGGTGCAAAGGTGTTTGGGCTTTCTGGGAAGTACTTTCGTTGTACGACTATGACAAAAAAAATTAAACTGCAGAGACTTCTCATTATGTCAATGACAGAATGCCATCACAAACTTTAGCTGGAATTACACCATCCTTCAATGTTGTTCATACCTGTTGCACAAATCAGTTACCATGACTAGTGGTCATTCATGTTATGCTATCACATTTCCCTACTGAAAAAACCCCAACCATATTTTAATTGGAGAGTCATATTATACTGTGTTGGATTTAAAGTGAAGGTATGAGAGAAAAAATGAAACTAACTCCTCAAGCAGAACAGTTATAAAACAAAGCCATAAAAAGTGCCTCTTCCATTTAGTTTGTTTCAAGATGATCTCATTTGTATTGTGGGCACAGATTTACCCTGTTCAAATCAAATTTCTATGAATAGAAAAAAACTGTAACTGTGATAAACACCCACAATTATAGCACTTGATTTTCTCTTCCATAATTTAGCACAGCTTTAGCTGGTAAACTCTCTCCTCTCAGGAAAGAAAATTGTAAAGCCTGAATTTTTGCGTAATACTTTGCAGGGTGTATGGTGTACTCCTCTGAGTTGCGTACATTGTCCAATGATGCCTAAAGCAGTACCAGTCATAGTATCATAGAATAGTTTGGGTTGGAAAGGACAATTAAGAGGCATCAAGTGCACTCAAATCCACTGTCTAAGTTATTGATAAAGACACTTAGCAGTCCTGGTCCCAGTGCAGACCCCCTGAGGGACACCACTTTTCACTGATCTGTCGACTGGACATTGAGCCATTGACCACTATCTTCTGGATGGAACTATCCAACCAATTCCTCATTCCCACATCAAATCCACTTCTCTCCAGTTTAGAGAAAAGAGTGTTGTAGAGGAATGTGTCAAGGCCTTACAAAAGTCCAGATAAATGACATCCATAGCCCTTCCCTTCTCCACTGATGCAGTCACTCCATCACAGAAGATCACTGGGTTGGTCAGGCAGGATTTGTCCTTGGTGAAGCCATGCTGGCTTCTGTCACCTGCCTGTCCTCTATGAACCTTAGCACAGCTTCCAAGAGGAGCTGTTCCATGACTTTCCCAGGCACAGAGGTGAGGCTGAAGGGTCAGTACCCGCCAGGGTCCTTTTCTGCCCTTCATTCAAAATGGGAGCAATGTTTCCCTTTTCCCAGTCACCAGGGACCTCACCTGACTGCTGTGACTTTTCAAATGTCATGGAGAGTGGCTTGGCACCTACAACAGCCAATTCCCTCAGGCCTCCTCAGGTTCCATGGACTTAGAC
>VZRX01019447.1:0-55439 GCA_013398075.1 Notiomystis cincta | reverse complement strand
AGAACAGTTATAAAACAAAGCCATAAAAAGTGCCTCTTCCATTTAGTTTGTTTCAAGATGATCTCATTTGTATTGTGGGCACAGATTTACCCTGTTCAAATCAAATTTCTATGAATAGAAAAAAACTGTAACTGTGATAAACACCCACAATTATAGCACTTGATTTTCTCTTCCATAATTTAGCACAGCTTTAGCTGGTAAACTCTCTCCTCTCAGGAAAGAAAATTGTAAAGCCTGAATTTTTGCGTAATACTTTGCAGGGTGTATGGTGTACTCCTCTGAGTTGCGTACATTGTCCAATGATGCCTAAAGCAGTACCAGTCATAGTATCATAGAATAGTTTGGGTTGGAAAGGACAATTAAGAGGCATCAAGTGCACTCAAATCCACTGTCTAAGTTATTGATAAAGACACTTAGCAGTCCTGGTCCCAGTGCAGACCCCCTGAGGGACACCACTTTTCACTGATCTGTCGACTGGACATTGAGCCATTGACCACTATCTTCTGGATGGAACTATCCAACCAATTCCTCATTCCCACATCAAATCCACTTCTCTCCAGTTTAGAGAAAAGAGTGTTGTAGAGGAATGTGTCAAGGCCTTACAAAAGTCCAGATAAATGACATCCATAGCCCTTCCCTTCTCCACTGATGCAGTCACTCCATCACAGAAGATCACTGGGTTGGTCAGGCAGGATTTGTCCTTGGTGAAGCCATGCTGGCTTCTGTCACCTGCCTGTCCTCTATGAACCTTAGCACAGCTTCCAAGAGGAGCTGTTCCATGACTTTCCCAGGCACAGAGGTGAGGCTGACGGGTCAGTACCCGCCAGGGTCCTTTTCTGCCCTTCATTCAAAATGGGAGCAATGTTTCCCTTTTCCCAGTCACCAGGGACCTCACCTGACTGCTGTGACTTTTCAAATGTCATGGAGAGTGGCTTGGCACCTACAACAGCCAATTCCCTCAGGCCTCCTCAGGTTCCATGGACTTAGACAGTTTCAGCTTCCTCAGGTGGCATATTCTGTCTTGAGTGCTGGAATACGTGTTTTAGGATTCATGAAGATAAATCATCCCTGTCCTCTCCTCCACCCTCTTCCTTAATTAAACAAATTAAACCAAGAAAAGTTAAACAAGAAAAAATTTATTCTACATCTGTTTCCCTGTGCTATGTGATGTTTTCCTCCCTCTCAAACAGTCACTGGTGCCTCTTCCTCAGGAAAGGTTTTCCCTAGGAGAAACTGTCCTTTTCTAGGAGGACGATTTTTAGGAGAAATGGATGCAAGTGCCACAGTCTATGCCAAGATGGTCACAGCTGCTAAAAGCTTTCCATGCCCTGGATCAGTGATTCCATCTCTCCTGCCCAGGCCTCTACTCTGTCTCTATGAAAAAGCAAAACCCTCTTAAGGCCTACACCAGTTATCTTCTTGATGCTGAGATTTCTGGTATCCTAAGCCCCAGGCTAGGACACACCTCTCCCCTCTCTCCATCCCTGCTTTCTACCCTCAGAAGAGAGGTGGCTTGAGCAAAATATATTTGAGTACATCAGCCTCATCTTCATATCCTGTTTCCAGTATTGCTCATTTTGAGGGAGGTGGGGGGCTGCTCTTTTTGACACTCTCTTTTTCTGAAAGATGTACCTATAGAAGACTTCCCTGTCATTCCTTGAATGCCTTGCCAAGTTCAGCTCCATCCATGCCCTGGCCTTCCTGACCCCATCCCTACAAAACTGGACAGGGTCTCTGGACTCTTCCCAGGTCACCTGTCCCTGCTTCCACTGCCTGTGCATTTCCTTCTTGCCCTTTAGTCTCAACCCAGAAGGTCTCTTGCCTTCCTTTCCTGATTTCTTACACCTGGGGATCAAGAGATTTTGCGCCCTATGGAAAACATCCTTAAAAAATCTTGTCCCTAAGGGCAGTTTCCTTGAGAGTCCTATACCATAACTGAGCCAAATATACAAAACTCTTTGCCTCTTTGATATTCCGTGTAGCTTAATGTTTCTGGGCTAGAGACGGCGGCAGAATACAAAACCTGCAGATACCTCTCTGAAAGCTTTCTCCTCCTCAGCACCTCAGCCAACTACTTGCTGAGGACACAGGGGTTCATTGTATCAGCCCTGTTTTGGTGTGCTCAGCATAGGCTCAGCTCCTGGTGGAGTCTGGGGTGTGTTATGGGCACACAGGGAGCCATTCTGCTTCCCTGGCAGAAAAAAGAGAAAACACAGAAGCAAAATGAAGAGAAACAAGTGGGAAGATCCAGATCAGTAGTCAGGAGTGCAGGTTTTGAGGGTAGAAAGGCCAGGATGGTGACAGCAAAAAGTCTTCAAAAGGCAAAGAGAAAGAATAATCTTAGAGGTTGAAGGATGAATTATGTAGAAGACAGCTGGAAAGGATTAAAACTGAAAATGTATGAGCAATGGACACAGCAGCAGAAAGCAAAAGTCATTTGCAAGGAGCAAGCTCTGTGAATATGAAAGTCCAAAAAGAGCTTTAACAGTCCCACCAGCCCTATTTATGAACATAATTTTTTAGCCTTTCTCTAAAAACAGTGAGAATCAGGGAATGAAGTCTAGGGTCATCCATATGATACAGTTCATAAAACTTCATAAAGATGAGATGTAGATCTGTGAGGGTAGGAATATAATGGAATAAATTTACACCGTGAAAATGTGGAACACCATCACCACAATTCCCATTTTCAGGATAAGCCATACATGAGGATTCTGGCCCTTGTCATTTGGTTGTGTAGGAAAGTCTGCCCATTTTAATTAGAATACTGAAGTCAAATTTAGAATTCTGGCTGGGACTACACTCCTATGAAAATTCTGTGGTCACTCAGTACACAGTAGGATTCAATACTTTTTCCTTCCTATGTGTAATCTGAATAAGTGAATTGAAATAATTTACATTTTTCATAATGATCAGGGAGTTGAAATAATGAAAGGTGATCATGAATATTTTAATTGAAGAATAAAATTATATTAAAATAATCTTCAGATTTTTCTTATGCTTTGTCAAAACCCCACCAATACCATAATGGTATTGTAATTTTTAGAAATGTTTTATAGATTCAAATATTCACTATTCATAAAGTTCATTGATGCCTTTTTTCAAAGGTGATTTAGAAAAGATTTTGAAGCCTCTTTAATCTTTGAAAACATTGTCATTTGTGATTAAATATATCCACAACATAGCTATAAAGAATAAAGATATGCATTTGCATCCCCAAATCAAAATCAGAATACAGCACATGATCAGTGCAGTTGACAATTTCTATTGCTGCAAATGCAGTATCCTTCAGATGACCATATCATCTAGTAAGTTTCTTACAAAATCACACTAAGAGCCCTTAAGTGGCACAATTCACAGCAGAGGTGATGCTGGAATATGCCTTGAACCAAAATTTTTTATTTTAAGGATATCTGTGTTCTTTTCATCAGAAACCTTCCAAGTCTGCAAAAAGACCATACAGCTTGAAGTCAAACGCATTTGCCTTAGAGAAAGATCTGAACATCAGCTCAAAATTATACCTCAGTTTTTCTTCCTGTTATGATATAAAGGAATTTAAATATTACAACAAAACATGATTGCATTTCTTGGTGTCTGTGCAGTCTAAAATAATGATTTAAAACTTTATATATTCATTAATGTATACATTTTCAGAGGACTGCCATTATGCTTCTACAGCCTAATATCTACAATGACTACAGGAAGCTCCAAGACTTCCTGCATTCTACTCAAGCTGTTTGCTTTCAGCATTGCTTGACCCTACATAACCAGCTGTAATACTTCAAAAGCAAAACCAAAGGTAAAATACTCAAAAAATGGAATTACACAGGTCTCAATTATTTCCCAGTGCTATGCTACTAAAAAAACCCTCTATTTTTGATCATTCATTATTGTAGTTTAATGAGATCCTTATGTTTCTGTTCCTTAACTTTTTGAGAACACCCAAAGACACACTCCCTTTTGTCCATGAGATACAGAGACCAGAGCAGGAAGTCTTGTCAGCAGAGCAGTTTCCACAACACACTGATGAAAATCATATATCATTTAGGGAGCCATGTACATGAACATATATTCTGTACTTATTTCTCTTACTCCAGGAGGTACAGGCCTCAAGAATGCAGATCCCTTCGAATCCCAACTAAGTATATTTTCAGAGAACAGGGCACTGATGTAACTTTTAAGAATGCATCAGGATATCCACAAATAATGCTTCTTTGAAATCTTATCACTGCAGAAGAAATACTGGACTCAGTAGGAGTTATGTCCACTGCAACTGGGAGATAAATCCCATTGCTCCTTGTGCCTGCCCCTGTTCAGCCCTGATACCTGATGGAGGATGCTGTTGAACAACTCCAAGAGAGCAGCCAGTACTGCTCTCCTTGAAGGCCAAAGGCAGAGTAGAATAAGTGCATGAAGGACACTGAGGCACCAGCACTGCTTCATCTCAAAAATTATGTAAATATCTGATGCTAAGTACCCAGGAATTAATTTAATCTTTGGATTGCTCACACAGAGCTGATCAAAGGGTCTGTCCTTAAAAACAGGCTACTTGCAAGCAATCAGTATAATTGTATGTCAAGGGGGCACATGGGCTTTCTTTGGAAATACAGAAGAGCCTTTTATCTGAAAGGATAAACTGGCAACACAGAAGGGATTTTTGAGAATAAGATTTCACCTTCCCACAATTAACAAAAAAGCTTCTCCCAGCAGAATAATCATATCTAAACTCCCGGCTCCATATCATCTTCAGTGGAGTCCAAGCCTGCCCTGCTCCTCACCTTAATAAAGAAGACAGCTCAGCTTTTAATCAGTTTGCAAACACAAGGATCCATGAAAGAAGCAGCTGCTTGTGCTCATCTCACTGTATTTGAACCTGTTGCCCCATTGCCTTGCCTTGATTCCCCTGCAGTGCTCAGCATCCTCCACACTGCAGCCTTATCTTCCCAAACCAGACAAACAGCTCCCTCCAGATGCCAGGCCAGTGCCACTGCTGCAGCAAAAAACCGGCAAGAGGGGAAGGATTAGAGGTACACTTACCGGATGTAAATGCCTCTTCCAGGGGCTGAACACATCACCTCCACCTCCCTAAGGTCACTGAATAGCAAGTTGTTCCCGAACTTCCCTCCAACTGGAAGTAAAATTATGCTAGTTAATCTTAAAATGCCTTTGGCAGCTGTCATCTGGGTTTTTTTTATATTATCCTTAAAACTTTTCTAATGGTAAGTACACATGCAGGGAGAAATAATAGCCCTTTGTGTAACAAGCGATACACACACTTTGTCCAATCATTTTTACAGTGTTTTTCTCCATTTCAGAAGTTATTATCACAGGAGAGATTGAAAGCTGAGCCATCATACCACAGCTTAAATGTAGCA
Organism: Notiomystis cincta; assembly: GCA_013398075.1. NCBI lineage: Eukaryota > Metazoa > Chordata > Aves > Passeriformes > Notiomystidae > Notiomystis > Notiomystis cincta. The sequence goes on along the minus strand of VZRX01019447.1, from coordinate 50,064 downwards.
GTGAAATGTTCCCTCTTTTTCTCCCTTCCCCCTCCAGTGATTTTTATTTTTCAAACCAAAGGTGTACAGAATGCTAATTGTGACTGAAATATTATTATTTCTCAAGAAACCCAGCCTAATTCCAGCACAGCATTTGCTGCTCTGCTCTCGGGCCTCTGTGGCCCTTTCAGGCTTCTGCCAGCCTCCAAAACAGCAGTCATCCCCTGCCATGGGCTTCTGCTGATGCCACAGGTTAAATAACACAGGGAAGGAGTCAGGCCCTGCTTAAACAAGAAATAAGATAGTGCCTGCCACTCAGTTTTTATGCCAAGTAAGTGCTGTGGGACTAAGAAATGAGAAGCCTGCAGACTGAGACAGCTGGAGGCATTGGTAAGAGAAGCTCACTTTGAGACAATGCAGTTGACATGCTGAGTGTTCATCCTCAACAATATCTCCTAGGTTTGACTTGGAGCACGCAGGGACAGACTACTGCAGGAGAGAGGGATCCTTGAGATCTTTGTCCTGGCACTGATCTTGGACTTACTACAAGATCCCAGCTCACCCCAGGGCTTTGTGCTGCATTTTCCTGGAAGCGCCCAAGCTGCATTGTTACCATAAAAGCACTAATATTTCTTAAAAAAAAGAAAAGTAAAAAAAATCCATTGAGGAACCACATTTAGTACCAACATTCTCCAGTGTGAACCCCAGTGTTTAGAATGGGAAATGCTTGAGGCTAACTCTGAACACAGATTCAAACTTCCATACAATGATTGTGAAGGACAACACTGAACCCAAAATGTGCCAAAGATATCAAGTCTAAGTTCAGTGCCTGGTCTATGTGAGTGTCTTTTTGTCATTCATTTTTTTTCTTTTTTTCCTCCTATACTTCTTTTAGAATGCCTGATTGATGAAAAGCACTCCTAAAATCATGACCCAACAACTACCCCAGATATGATCCTGGATTAACTCTCAGGATCTGTTGCCTTTTCCACGACCAGCCTTGGCAGCAAAGGTTGGCATCTACCTTCTTGTGCCTGAGCATCCTTCCTGCCTGGGAAAATGCAATCCATTTCCCATCAGAGATGTTATTTCAAGTTCAGCAAATGGTGTTTAAAGCAAAGGTCACCATTAGTTCTGGATGTGCTAATGCACTGTGCTTATAATGGTTCTGTATAAACTATGTTTCAGAAGATGAGGCTATTGTACTTATTCCACCTAGGATTCTTAGTAGGCACTTAAAGCATGTTTTCATTAGCCTGTAGTAGCCTCTATATATTTTAACAAAACACTCAGAGGATTTCATCTTTAAGTTTTCAAAATAGTCTTAGCATTTTACCTCTAGCCTACATATATAAGTTGAAATTTAAAATTTTGTGTCCCATTGGTATATTTGTTTCAGTGCCTGAAACAAATTAAAAATCTAAGTCCCAGCCTACATTGTTGGAAGAAAAATTGAAAGTCAGATAATGTTAGGCAGCCAGAGCTACCAAATGATTAAAGAGTGGTAGGTAACTTAGCTCCAGTCTGTGGCAGGTGACTGCATTGTGCAGCTTGAACAAAGGAAAGTAGTTACTCATCATATATTAAGGTTAGGGCTGTGTAGGATATGTGTATATAGTCTCTTGCAGTTGACTGGCAGTCACAATACACTATTTATCAGCTGGGAATTTTTGTAGTAATCTTAAAACTGCAAAGCCATTGATAAAGTCTTCGTTTCACTCAGCATGTTCTCATCAGAGAAGTAGGTAACAGAATAACTGGGGACTGAAATCTAGTCTAATACTGCAAAGCCCTTGAGACCCTGATTAGACCATTGCTCTGTCTGCAGATGATCTCCTCCTAAACTAAATAGATGGTGCTTTGTTTTGTCCACATAAAAATAGCACTAAGATTTTATATCTGGAAAAAGTAAGAGTCTGAGCTCCCTGGTGTGCATGCAAGAAAAAAAAAATCTTATTTAACTAACAAAAGAACGAGCTAGGGATGAAAAATGCAGATATTAAAGCAGACTAAAAATTGATTGGCACAAATTTTTTCCTCTAGTTGTAGATATTCTGGGTAGACTGCACTCTCTGGGCAGACAACTAATGATATGCTTCTCACTCTGAAGTCTTTAGGCCAAATGCAGCTCTCAGTTATCCAACTTTAAATCTCAAGTAAATCTACTGATGTCACCATAGAGTTTTGTCAGCTTCACTGAGAGCATAGTATGATGCCCAATTTACAAAATTAAGCTCTGAAAGGTACATCTGTGTGTGCATTTTGATTTGCCAATAAAATAATTTTATGGAATTAAATTTATGCAAATGCTTAGAATATGAATCTAAAGGAGACCTTTAGTCTTGTATTCATTAAAGATTATGCACCATTTTACAAGAAGGTACTCAAAAATACGATATGGAATAGAATTAAAAGGAACAAATTCACAGAGGTTTCATATTTTACCAAGTCTTTGCTCCCTAACTGTGTATAACTGACTGCTCCCCTAGGAGAAAAGAATATACATGCCCCAGTCCTTGTATTTGTCTACCTAAAAATATCAATACATTTCTCCTCACAGAAACAGCTGAGGGAAGAACACAGACAGCATTACCACTCTATCTTGAATCAAGCACAAAGTTAGGAGAAATCATTAGACTTCCCAAAGGCCAGACTGGGAATGCAACATGTAAATAAGCAGAGAAATGGAGTTTTCCTGCACCAGCCCTCTAGCAGCACTCAGTCCCTTCATAGGGGATGGAACATCATGCAAAAGTAGAGGGATTGGGAAAAGATATCTATGCTAACTCCCAGATCAACACATACAAACATGAAGTCAGAGGAACAGTTGCCTTAAGCATGTAGGCATTTATTTACATTTTTAGGTACATCATACCTGAGTGCATGCAGCTTACAGTTTGTTTCCATTCACTGGAGGCAGAACAATTTATAAAGGACTGTTGCTTCTTTTCCCCTGCATGGAAAAATTCAACACTGCAGGTGAGATGTCTGGGGAGTGCATTCCAGAATATAAAAATCACATCAGTCTTTCAATATGAGGATCACCTGCAGGCTTTCACACAATTTTTTATGCTTAAAACAACTCTGTTTAAAAGAAAAACTTAAAGGATGGCTGGCAATGAAGGAATTCGTTTTTAAAGCAGGCATTCGGAAAAAGTGGTGAAGGAAGAAACACCATTCATTTTTTCTCAAAGAAACAAGACATCTTTTCCACAATGAATACATCTATAAATTATCATTTATTAACTTTAAAAAAATAAGTTTTTCTAGCCTGCTTTGGCAACCCTGTAGTAATTCTCCTGCAGGTTGCAGAACCACGTTCTTGATGACAGGAGCTAGCCAGTTCCCAGAGAAGCTGGCTTTGCTGACATATTTTTGGGATAAGGAGGGTAACACAAGCTCCATGTATTTGCTGAGGGTGCCAACACTCATAACCACTTCGCTCTGAAGAACCTCTGCTTGGTGTAAATTAAAGAGTCTGCTGGAGTTTAGCACAGTGGATGAGTCTACTGACTCACACCCAGCTCTTACAGCTTCAGTGACACTGGCCAGAGCAAGGAGACAATTGCCAAAATCACTTCAAACCAACTGGCAGGCAGCCACTACCACATGAACTAGAGCGACCCTCAAATGAAGCACAGCTCGCCAAATTGATTTTGATAGGGCAGAGAACACAGGAACAGTTTAGGCTGACTGCAGGCACTGGGTAAGCCATAAATTCACCAGCAGCACCATGCAGAGATCAGGAACTGGAGCAGCTGCACCCAGAGTGGGGCTGGTCAGAACAGACAACTTTTCACTACACCATCAAAGGCACAGCCATGCTCCCCTATCAGGTAAAAGCTGGAAACCTATCAATTTTTCCTATCATTTGGAAACCTATCAATTTTTCTGAGACGTTTTATCAACCTTTCTTCAAAAAAACTGAGGCAGCCTAAAAACACCCCACAGATTTGAATGTCACTGCCAGTGGTTTAGTCTATCACTTTCTCCTCACACTCAGCTTCCAACCAGCTTTAGAGATTGACATTTGTGCACCTGAGGATGTGTGAGCTGACACTATGTACTTTTTCAGGTGCTTCCATCTCCTCCTGGGTTTAATAACAAAAACATTTTCAAACTGCACTATCCACAGAGCCCATCAGTGTAGATCACATAAATGAATCTTTAATTTTATTTTTACCAAACATCCACGTGACTGGGTATCTGCGACACTGCACAATATTTTTTGTTCATTTAAAATGTGAATTTTCATGGGGAAATGCATAATGCTATCAGGATTTTTCTAACATATAAATGAACAGCAGTCAGACTGGAAACTGCTTTTCATATACCGAATAACAAATACAATCCTTCCACACCTCCTTGCAGCATTCCCCCAATTCCCACTCAGCCTCTTTCCTCTCAACACCATTCTGCACTGAATACTGCCAAGTGGAACACATGTAAAGAAAGCCAGGAATTTTTTTCTTTGCCTGAGAAAAGATGAACCTGTGGGCTATGGATATAAAGAAAGGAATGAACAAATACTGAAAGACACAGGGAAAACACAATTTCATAATTCACAGTCACACTCAGTGCAGTCGATCCCTGATCTCCCCATCTCCACGATGCAAATCATCCCCCCTGTGTAGCTGTGCAAGGATACAACAAGCAGTGCCTCTATAATGGTAGACTGTCATCATTCCAGGGAAATTCTTCAACGAGACATTTGCATCAGGTTTGGAAAGGTAAAATCTATAACAACAACCCAAAACCCCAACCACAAACCACACCTCTCCACAAAAGACCCCATGACTCAGAGAATTACTGTTTTCCTTCAAAAGGGAGTAAAGCCCCTCTCTAGTTCTGAACATGACAGAATTTTTCATTTTCAAATGACTATGCAAGAAGTAATTAAGTCATCTTTATAGAATGCTTTTGAAGAAAAACTATACAGTTTCTCAATCCTGTTTCTCAGTTAAGAATCACAGAGCGTATTCAGGCAAAGGAAGGTTTTTGGGCTTCAACTCAGTGCTCCTTCAGCACAGTGCTGTCTTTAGAGAGAATTGATCAGCTGAAAACAAATGCACTGCAATACTCTTGATATTTATAGGGTACAAAAAGTGAGAACCTCTGATCCTCAGACCCATGAAACCTGCTTTGCACTGACACCCCAGAGCAAAAAATACTTTTGCCATATCACCGCACCGTGAAAGAACCAGACGTGCTCGTGGCAAGCAGTTTATATGGATATCAGGCTCCCAGGTGCTTCCCAGTATTTTTATGCTTACATCACATTGTAGCATGGCAAACTTGCTTCCGCGGGTTTCAGTGGCTGCCCCTGCCCAGCCTGCCGTGCTGTTGTGTCAGGAGTCAGCTAGATGGTGCTCATGGGGTGGCAGCCGATGCGCAAAGTTAGCTCTGGGATTTCGCTCCGGGCCTCCTCCCCCGCCTCTGGCATCCCACACAATCTAAGCACAGATAAAAAAGCAGGACCTGGAGGAACGGATGAAGGAGGGAGGTGAGAGTAAACTGCATCTTGGATACTGTATGAGCACAGATCCTTACACAATAATGCTGGCTTTCGAGGGCAGGGATGCAAGGAGGAAACCGGCTGGGCTTGTGTATAGGAGCCAGCTCATTTACTCCTACCTGGCAGCCTGAAAAGAGCACAGCACTGACAATTTGGGAAGGAACCACGTTGTTGGAGAGACGTGACAATTTAGAAGTTGTTTTTCCTCTGACAAATAGCAATCCTAGCTGTAAGATTCATCGTGGTCAGATGGAGTGTGTCTTTATGGATGTTTGAAGTTAGAATTAATTAGTAGCTTTTAGCAGTCTGTGAAGTTGCCTAGTTTTGCTGGATTAATTGCATTTTGAGAATAGTGATGTAAAGACACACTGTGCTAACTCCCAGTAAATACGAAAAACTCAAAATGCATGGGAATGGTTTGGTGCGGACATATTGTTCAGATCCACTGAGTGGCAGAATACTTATAAATTGTTAAATCTGAAGATTCCACTTGGTCCCTTGGGCTGAAAGTTTGTATGAAAATTTCATTTCAAAATGACAGGTCTATATATGCACAGGAATAGTTTTCTAAATAAAACTCTAGATCATTTTTTATTCATCTTACGTCAAAAATGCCCAGAGGCATAGCTCCATAAAAATTTTAAACTTTAAACAAGAGCTCCTTCTGAGTTGCAGGAAAACAAAACATTCTGAAAGCAACAGTTTATATTATTTGTTGTGATGTTTATTTAGCAAGAGAAGCTGATGAGTTAATTCTCAGTGGAAGTGCTGAATTACTTTAGGAACAGAAGCCCAATTAATTAAGGATCATTTCCTATTGATTTCACTGTACTACAGTCCAGACTCAGTACCTGCTATACCACTATACAAGATAAACAGAATAAATAATAATATACTTACACCAGTTACTGCTGTCCGATGACTTGTAATTCTCAGAGAAGAAACACTTCTAAGGCTTTTATGTGAACATAATAAAAGCCAGAATGTCTCCTGAAAGAAAGAAAACAGGAAAACACAGAAGAGGCACAGTATACACTCCAGATAAAAGACAATAGTCAAATGAAAAGAGTTTTAAAAAGTAGACAAAAGTGGAAATATATACATTTGTATTGGAAATGTTATTAGGAAAATGCCAGATTTAATGCCTAAAGCTGGGAATTTTTTACTTTATAGAGTGCAAAACCTGAATGTGTTTGGCACGCACACTGTGGCTAGACTTTAAGTCCAGATTCGCCTCATAACTTCATTATGAGCAGAAATCAAGTCCTGGAAATGTTATTTGTTAACCAGTGTGATCAACCTGCTGCATTGCCCTGAAGAACCTGGGCACGGGTTTTCTCTCTAGGTGTGTGTCCTGGTTCCAGGCAAGACAGAGTTAACTTTTGCAGCTGCCAGGAGAGGCATGGCCAGGACCCTGTGGTTATTCCATGCCACCTCATGCCATGGCAGGGGGATGGAGTGTGGTGGCATTCCCTGGTTTTCCCTGGGGTGTGTGGTGCTGTAGTGCCAGATTCCACGTGGTGAGCAATGGTTTCCCTATCTGGTACACTCTGTTATTTGTATTGTGGTTGTTGCTTTCTTATCTCATTGCTGTTTCCAGCAAATTGTTCTCATCTCAACCCATGACCTTTGCCTTTCATAGCCCAAATTCTCCTCTCCATCCTGCCTCGGGGGAAGGCGGGGTGGAAGTGAGTGGGCAGCACCTGGTCTGGGGCGTTTCAGTGGGAGCACTAAACTGGGAAACACCATTCCTAAACCACAACAGTGAGTTTATCCATCTTGGAGACTGGCTGGAGCCTCATGTAACCCCACTGTCAACAGCTTTTCCATACAAAGTAAAGCAATGGGTTCCACCATCCTGGCTCTTATAAGAACATAACAAAAGTTGGGGTAAAGTTTTGGCTCGGTTCACAGGCAAGTTGCACTGCAAGATTACTGGAGAAAGACAGATATGTTGGACTCGGTTTGGAAAATTTAGCAAACATTACATGCATTACCAGAATCCTCTATGAAGAAATTAAAAAGTTTAGCATTCCTTTGATACAAGCACATGTATTTGCAAACAGTTCACATAAAGTAGTGTTGTTTGAGAGACAATTACAGAAGCAAGTTTTCTGGCTACAATTTTCAGACCTGCTTTTGCTGAGTCCAACACCTGGAGCTGTGCTACCTCTGCTTCCTCTAAAAGCTAAACTTTGTCTCAGTCTGCTACCTTTCTCCACTCCCTGATTGCTTGCTGCCCCAAGGCCCACACAGCAGTATCAAGGGACTCTGTTTTTTGTTTGTAAAGACCACTGGGCTATAAAGACTCGATTTTCTAGAGGTTGTCAGGCTAACTAATAATTACTGTCTTGTACAGCAACTCCTCTTTCAGCTCTCACTGCCTACATGGCCTTGCTTCTATTTTTTCACTTAGCCTAAAGAAGTGATGAGAAGCACACCCATGAATTTCAGCCATATTCACACCTCATGGTGTCCATCAATATTGCACAGAAGAGCAACAACACAGGAAATAAAATACCTTTACTTAGACTGTGAGACTGAACAAGTGGCTTGAACTGAGGCCCTATACAAAGCTGCCAGTCATGAAAAATAATGCATAAAGGTATCAACTTTTAAAAGATCTCTAAGCATCTTTATTAGCTAAAAAAGGTGAAATCCTATCTTGCAGCTATGGCAGGGAGAAAAGGAATTTGGGAGCAGTGCTGTAGCCAGCATGCACACAGAGCAGGAGGAGTGCAGAGTGCCTAAAACAGTGCACTGATTCACCAGGAGAGCATCCTCCAAGACCTGAGGTCAGGCTCCCAAAGAGGCAGCAGATGAATCAGCAAAGCTCCTAGACCTTCATAGCCAGGCATCAGGACTCCCAGGCAGGGCTGCAGGGAGTGGGGCTGGCAGTAACAGCTTTCTTTGAAAGCCTTTAGGAAGCTGGAAGAGAAGGGGAGAAAAAAGAGGGACTCAGAGCCTTTGACTTCTGCCCATTAAGCTCAGCCTCTTTGAGCTTAAACTCAGCAGGAAGACATGAGTTAAGCACAGAAAATGGCCTTTACATTTCTTTTGCTGGTTATATTTTGGGTTTGCTTAGAAAGAGGACGGACTCGAATGAATGAGGCTATTTTTTGGCCTCAGGAACAAAAGGACTCAAGGAAGTGATCAAATCCAGTTAAAAAAAAAAAAAGAGCATTTTAAAATTCTAACCAATTATTTAAAATTAGACAGTATGTGGAAATAATTATCCCAGATCTGAGAGCATGCGTACTAAATGTGAACATGAGATAGAAGGAGCTGGGTTTTCCAGTCTGGAGAAGTAAAGGCTGAAGGGAGCCAATTTTTGTCTTCAGCTATCTTTAGGGGTTGTAGATAAGGGAGCCAGACTTCTCTGCACCTTACACTGAAAGCATGAGAGGTAATGACTGCAATGGAGCAAGGGCAGCTATAAGTAGATGAAAAGAAAGATGCTCTTCACCATGAAGCTGGTCCACCACTGAAGTGCTCTGAGAAGGTGGAGGAGCTCTGTCCTTGGAGATTTTCAAAAAGATTAACCTTTACTACAATGTGCAGCACATAAATCACCATAAAAACTCAAACTGAAGTTGTGACAATTTATGGAGAAAGGTTGTGGACACACGTCCTGTTTCTGCTATCACTGACGTATTTGTCCCCTATCCTTCCCTGTTGTATTTTTACCATACTTGAGGGTGCCACAGATGCATCAGTGCAACTGCAAATGCAGACATTCCTCAATCCAGTTACCAAAATTAAATGTTTTGTATGTTTCAGCCTATTTTGGGTGTTCAGCGTATGCTGAAAGGGTGACATGAAGCTGGGAAAAATGCATTTTTAATACTCTGGTTAGGAGAGTATAGGGAGCCTGACATCAAGGACATACACACAAGTCTAGGAATAAATAGATTCAGGGACACAGACTGCTGCAGTTTTTTGGTTTGTCGTTGTTGTTCTTTCCTGTTGGCAATAAATAAAAGCCTGAAAAGTACGATTTTGGATGAACACAGCAGGAGCTCACTTCACTGAAAGCAAGACTGGAACCTTACCCGCTGACACGCAGTTATTGAACTCCCTTCATGCCCCCCCATGCACCAGCTGCGCTGCAGAGGGAGCACAGAGGGAGCACAGCAGCATCAACATGAAGATGCCCTGATCTGCAGGTGGCCATGCTTGGAACAGGGGACAGGATCCTCAGTGCAGGTGGTGAAGTGTTCCCAGTGAGTGCTCACTAGGGCAGCACCCCTCCTTTCCTTCCAGCTCCTTCTGCAGGGTTTGCAAACAGAAACATCATGGATGTAAAGTCCTGGTCAGGAAGGCAAATAAAAGGAGGAGAAGGAAAAAAACAAGAGAAAGGCAGCTTGTGTGCAGTGTAAATTCATAATGGTGATCATTTTAATCATTATTAACTTATTAACCCCATTAATAGACAAGGTAAACAAACACAACAATCACAACAGTCTATAAATTCAATGCATAAACAGCAGTTACTCAAGGCTGCTTAATAATTCATTTTAGTCAGTTTCAGAGCAACTTCTAACAGAAATAAATAACAAAAGACCATGAAAAAAACACAAAACCTAAAACAGCACTGTGTGTGCTGTGAACTCTTGTTCCTGTGGAGTCTTTAATGTTTTGGAACATGATATGCAGCAGACACAGTAATTTATAAAGTTTTCCATGCTTTTGTTTTGTTTTACATGTGTTCCTGTCCAACTGAATTTTTGTCAAAGCAAGTCTCAAATTTTTGTGAGCAAAAAATCCTCTTGGTAGCAAAAAGAGGACAATGTGACTGCAGAGAAGTTGGCATGTGCAGGGTAGACTGTATTCAGGACATATCCAATCTGCTGGGCATTCGTGCCTGCTGAGATTGGACACTGGAATGGGCACTTCAGCCTCTGGGAATGGGAAACCCCTCTGCAAACTCTGGATGCACTTCCCCAATCTATTGGCAAAACCAGTACGTTCACACAAGAGCTTGCTCACCTCAGACCTCACCTCTGGTGCCGCTGACTGTACAAATGCCCTCAGCCTCAGTGTTTCTTTTCCTTCACAAATTTATGCAGTTGCCCATGTCCTGGAAAATAAGGTAAGGACACAAGTAAGGAAAGTCTGATGTATTTGTTTCTTGAGCACTCACCACAACCACACCTTTCATCCTCACAGCAAATTGCCTTATAGTCAGGGTTTGTAATTTTCGATGAAAAAAGATGCAAATTTTCAATCACTTAAAATGGTTTCAACCTTTCCAACAGTACCTTCTGAGTGCAAAGTAGCTGTACAGCATCACATAATTTATGTGGTATTGTATTATATCCAGCGGTGCTTGTTCAGAACAAGCATAGATTACCACCCAAAGACAAGGGGAAATAAATAAGAAATGAAAGGAAAAATAATAATAGTTTGAGGTGCTAGTTTTCTTACTCCTCAGAGTTCAATTTAGGCACAGTGGTTATTGATTTAATTTCACAGCACAGGTCCACATTGATAAAGGGCAGTACAGGATAATATACACATAACAAGGGAAATTAGAGAAAAATAAGAAAGTGGTTTCCTTAAACTAATTTTATTTTGTTATTAGAACATTCCTCACATTGGTCCTTTTCATTTATTAACAAATAGTAAAACATATATTTATAAGAGGGAGGAAAAGAAAAAATTGGAAATTTTAACACTGTGGATGGCTGAAAGGTTTCTTGTGAAATTTCACAAGAAAACTATCAAATTAACCCTTTCTCTTAGGAGTTTTTGTTGTCCATGGAAGAGAATGGATACTTTTCTTACCTGAAAAATGTGAAGTTGGGGAGAAGAAAAAAAAAAGATTATGCAAAAAACAAAAAGGATTTTTGAAACATAAGTTATTGCAATACCTCTTAGAAATTATATTTCGGATAGTATTTCTTTTCCATCTATTCCTACGCTTTTCCACTGCCCCTGCAGTGAGCTTCCCAGTGGAATACTACATCCTATCACACCAGGGAATCTGTGGTAGCTCCCTGGCAAGAACTCCAGTCAGAGTCCTGCAGTTCAGGGGAGAGTAATGAACTGCACATCAGAATTATAACACTTCAAGATACTATTGAAGGATTTCAAGGCTCAAATTTTCCTTAGTGCTGCTTTATTTTTTTTCTTAAATAAAAAAGGCCACTGGCAAAATTAAGCATTTTCTAACTATGATATGTGTACTGAGCCTGAGTCAGTTCTGATCATTGTTTTTTTTCAATTTCTTTGGTAGTGTGGAGCCCTGCAGCAGAGGTGGGAAATTGGATCTGTACCTGAAAAGACATAGAAGTCCAGCAGCCAGAAAGCTGCCACAGAGTAGTCCCCCCTTCGGTCTGTGACGGATCAGCTGTTCCCCAATGTTTCCCTTCCTGCTCAGCAGCGACCATTCCAGTGCCATTCCAGCAGGGAGATGAACCACTGAGGCAGGAGAAGCACTGCAGCAGCAGGAGTGTCTTCCTGGCACCCACATAGACAACTGGATTTGTCTTGGATTCTAAAGATTTGTGTCAACATCAATTTCCAGGTTTTGAAAGATGTGCTCTTTCAAGCGCAGGTGCAAAAAACCCCAGACATTTTAGAAACCACTGCCATGCCTCAGTGTAGAAAATTTTAGGAGCTAATAAGTTTAATTTAAGGGATGGCCCTTGTTTTGCAGTTTTTATTTAAATTGTCCATAGACCCTCTCCCTAGAAGAGAAAGGACCAATGACCCTACAGCATTCTCTACAAAACACTTCAAGCCTGATTTGGAAACTGTCAAAAGTCTGGCACTCCAAGTAAACATTGCCATATTTTTGGAATCTTTTCCCATCCAAATTCAGTAGTACAGCATGAACTTCCCTCAATTAACAACACAGATCCCTCAGGGTGTAGATAATACACGTAACCACCACAGTCTCTGCCTATTCTAGTTAACGCTTCTTAACAACAGATGTAATCTTCAGTGAGACCCAGCTTTTACAAATTGCTGCTAATATGAATCATGCTTAACTTGTCCAAGTATCTCTTCTAAAAAGCTTATGTTTTCCCTAGAGGTATTTAAATTACAAATCCTTAACCACTAATTGAGTATGAACTTGGATAACTGAGCAGGTCATCCTCGCTTCTGAAACAGATGATGAAGGACTGCACTGTCCAGACTAAGTGAGGTGAATACATCAGATTTTCAGTGAATAAGACCTTCAGGATACAGTAAAGGTTTGAGAGGCACTGTTGCAACAGGTCTTAGGGTGAAGAGCATCAGATGATGCTTTCAAATCTTTCCCAAAAGCTCAAGGTCACTGCCACAGAATGAGTTCTGTTACTGCATTCATTTTCATTGTTCAGGTGTCTGGCAAATTAGGAAGGACTTCACTTGAAGAGTGTTTTTTAAATTCTCTAAGTATATGCTATGTTCAAACATCATTAAGACAGTAAAATGATCTGACAAAAGACAGGCATTTATGTATTGCCTGTTGAAAAAGCTTTCAGAGCAAAGAAAGGCAGGCTCATTGCTTTTAGTGCACCAAATCGCTGTCACATGTCAGTGCAGGTATTGAATTTGGTCCAAAATTTTAGAACTCTTGCAAGAGACCTTTACATCTTCTAAGGATTCTGTAGACAGTTCAAAATTGTACTTTTGTACAATGATAATGGTTTAAAAAGTCATTTAGCACTGTTTATTGCTTTCTATTTTGGTGTAGTAAATTTAGAAATATATATATTTAACCAGGCATAATGCTGTCAGAGAACTACTTAACCAGCATATGAACGTGCATTGAAACAAAAGCTGTGAGTACATTTATCCAGTTAGGTATGAATATTGTCAAAATGGCTTAAATAGAGAGTGGGGAAAAGAGGCAGTAAGGAAGAGAAATCAAATCATCACTGACCCCATAAATGGAGAAAAAGGACAGATGACAAGCATGATATTAACTTAAAACTCCATATTGTATTTTTCTGTGTGTTAAATGATAGCTTTCCTGCAAAAAGCAAGTTTTTCTTCTTTGAGCACAGAGTTAACTGAGTGCATGCTGGGGAGTACTAAGGGTATGCTCACAGCACAGTATTCATTCCATTTCCACCCAATTCAATCTAAACCCCACCCAGCTGCCCAGCACCACCACTTTTCCATAAAACAGACACTTAATTTTTTTTGGTATATTGATACAGTTTTACCTTTTTATAGTACAGTATGTGACATGCATATCTGTGGTAATTGTGGAGTTTCTGGATATCTTTTTGAGTTTCCATCTGGACTCTATGTCTCTTGACTCTACAGTCAAGAGTGGTGATTATGGTATTTCCTCATGTATTGGGGACAAGGGGTGGAAGACTTCACACAAGCTACAGCTGTGATTGCTTCACAATTCCTTATCAAAATGGGATCCTTGTCTCCTGTGGTGGAAAAGGATAGGTTTGGCAGAGGGAGAATTACTCTGGATTCAAAGATACCAAAGGAAGAGAATAAAGAAAGGAGGGCTTGGCATTTCAACTCCAGCACCACAACAGCAGCCAGAGCAAAGACCCTTGCAAAGATAAACTCTTGCAGGTAGAAAAGAGGTATCTTTTACTAGGGATTTGAATGCCTCGTACCAGGCCACAGTGGCTTTCTGAGCGGCACTCTGTTCAACCAACTTTATTATAAGACAGTCAAAAAGAATTCACCTTGTAAGAGGTGAAGTAAAAAGCAAAACATAAGGCAACATAACACAAGATCTGTCCTCAAAAAGACTATCTTTGCTTTTAAAGCTACTTTGTTCTCCTTTGGGGTTTTGTAAACGAGACCTGGAAAATGCAAACATTTCCAGTGATATTTGCTTGGAGGGCTGGTGCTTGGGCAGTCTGTTCCAGTGCCCTAGGGGGCTGTTCAGGACTGCCCCTGGCTCAGGATCCCACTCTGCTGGTACATTAAGCCTCCTGGCTCAGTCAGCAGTAGGAACTGGGCAGCCCAGGGAGAAAATGGCTTTGGGAAACTGATAAGAGCCTGAAGGATGGGACAAGTGAAAGCTGTGATCTCACAGTGCTGCATGTCTTGGGGCAGTCCCTCACTAGACTGGGCAGCAGCTACAGGGAATAAGTCAGATTTCTGTCTGGCAGAAAACAAAAATAAATAAAACCAATGAAAACACATTTTATAAAACCGTAGAATATTGGATTGGAAGAGACCTCAAGGATCATCTGGTCAAACCTTTCTTGGCACAATCTAGACAAGATGGCCCAGGACCCTGTCCAGGCACTCAAGTGTTCCACACTGGGGAACTCACCACTTCTCTGGGGAGATTATTCCAGTGGCTGAATTGTTCTCATTGTGCAAAGCTTTCCTCATTTCCAAACAGAATCCTCTGGAGTAACTTGTACCCACTATCCCTCATCTCTTTCTATAAAAAGGGAGCCTCCACTTTCTCTGTAGACATCCTGTAGATACTGGAATATGGTGACACTGGAACCTTTGGGGTTTTTGAACTTCTCTATCAAAAAATAAAAATCCTCTTGTAGAAAGGCTGACCTCTTCTCCGCTTGGCAGAATTCAATGAGAAACACACAAACTCAAGAATAGAGACATGCATGACATCTGTGCCCATCCTCAGAGGAGAACAGTCATGAAGGGCAGCACACACGTGACAGCTTTGCACAAGTGGAAGAAAAGGAGAGGAAAAAAAATTATTTCCTCAATTTCCTCCCAGTACTCACTTGCTTCTACCTCTCTAGTAGCTTGTCAAAAGCCATTTACATTTTCTTTCTATGGTACAGACAATACAGGTTCCCATGATGCAGCTTCTCCTCACCCTCACAGATGAGTTTTTTCTTCATAGACTTATCATTTAGCCAGGAGATGATGAGGCAATGTTAACTTTATTTTTTAATCCAAATATATCTGTAACAAAACAAACAAAAAACCTGTTACTGATTTCCAACACATTAGCAGTTAAAAATCATGAAGCTTCTAGAAACTGAGGGTTGGGGAAGGAAATCCGCAGCCTCATGTCACCTGTAACAGCAGAGCATAATCCTCCCACATTGGTGACTTTGCAGACACAGAGAACTGTAGAAGGTAGAAATTTTCACTGATCAAAAGATTTTCTGACTCTGCATACCCCACAGTCATATATATCCTCGAATGCTGTTTCCAGCCACTCTGTCTATTAATAAGTTTTTTTATGCAGGCATGACACTTAATTCTACATAATACTAAGGCTGCCCAACACTCTCCATTTTGGATGTGTTTTTGGCTTTGCCAAACTTGTGTTCTATGCCACTGTCTGCCTCAAGTTAATTAGCTCTGTAGAATATAGAATAAATACACAACACACCATGCACCCACAAAGTTTTGCCCAGATTAGAAGAAATTATAAATGATGAATTGAAAAATATTCAGCTATTCATGTCATGCTTTGATGAGGGGATGTGAAATATGGCAGGAGGTAGGTTTTTTGTTTGTGTTAAAAATGCTCTCATTGCTGTAGTTGTGAAAATCTGTACCACATCAACAACCTTAAAAGATTTTATGTATTTTCCCTTACCCTCCTTATCAAGATGCTTATTAAACTATTTACAGATTATCACCTCAAGTCCCAGGGCTACTGTGACCTAGTCTGTGGACTAAGATGAGATTGGTGTCCCTCAGGGGTCTGTACTGGGACCAGCTCTGTTTAATATTTTTATTGATGACATGGATGAGGGTATCGAGTCTTTCATTAGTAAATTTGCAGATGACACTAAGCTGGGAGCGTGTGTCGNTGTGTCCAGGAGAGGGCAACAAGGCTGGTGAAGGGCTTGGAACACAAGCCCTGTGAAGAATGGCTGAGGGAGCTGGGGTTGTTTAGCCTGGAAAAAAGGAGACTCAGGGGGGACCCGATCACTCTCTACAACTTCCTGAAAGGTGGTTGTAGTGAGGTGGGGGTTGGTCTCTTTTTCCAGGCAGCAACTGACAGAACAAGAGGACACAGTATTAAGTTGTGCAAAGGAAAATATAGGTTAGATATTAGGAGAAACTTTTTTACAGAAAGAGTGATAAAATACTGGAATGGTCTGCCTGGGGAGGTGGTGGAGTCACCATCCCTGGATGTGTTTAAAAAGAGATTGGATGTGGCGCTCGGTGCCATGGTTTAGTTTAGTTAAGGTGTTAGGACAGAGGTTGGACTCGACGATCTTGAAGGTCTCATCCAACCTGGTGATTCTGTGGCAGGGGAGATTTCATCTTCTGCTTGGATTTCTGCTCGACTGGGGCAGTGGAGAGCAAGGACAACAGAGAGATCCTGGTGTCAGCAGTAACAAAATTGATGGGCAGGGACTGTTTTTGGGGACACGGGCTTGCTTCTGCCATCCAGCTCTCCCTACATCTCCCCTCTCTGCCTAACAGAGATGCCTCTGTTAGATGGATTCCTGTGGAAAGCACTTGCATTTGGGAAGCTTTTTTGTTGCTTAAATGCTGGAGGTGGATTATAAAGAGGGAAGGATTGGTTAGAGTGTTTTGAGGTGTGGGAAGAAGGAAGTTGCTAAGAGAAAAGACTAATTTGGGCTCCTAAATGTCTCATTACTTGCTCATGAATATTCCTAGTCCAAGGCTGAGAAAGAAATCACTGCATATCCAGCCCTGACAGCAACTTAAAACTTGGATTCTACATTCTTTCTTTCTTTCTTTCTTTCTTTCTCAGTGAGGAGGCAGGAAACCTCAGGCTTTGACTTCAGCTGTGCACTCACTTGTTGGGAAAGATGCTCCTGCATGTGCTCACATTTCTGGTTATGAATGCACAGCAATAAGCAGATAATTCTTATGTCCTTTACCCTCTCAGGACAAAGGAGCACAGCTAAAACTGTCAGAGCCTTGAGTGTCTAAGTACGTTTAATACTTATACAGCACATCACCACTTCTCTGGTAAATAGGAAAAAAGACATAACTTGCTCAAAGAAATTCAACATTCTTCATTTCCCTCCCACCTCCCCCTCAGTCATCCACTTCATGGAGCAAGTGAGTAAAAAATCATGATCCAGAGTGTAGTGTCTGGCTGAAAGAGGCTCCCAGGTCCACTGCAGGCCTGCTATGCTTCAAAACATTGCTCTTGCTCAGCACTGACAGCTGAAACCTCATCTTTGTAATCTATGGCCTGGCTGTGGAGTTCTCTGCTCTAATTATTCTGCATTTGTCTCTCCTCATAGCCTGGAACAGGTTTTCAAAGGCCTGAGACTACTGGGATGGGGAAGATTTATGGAGTCAGTCAATGCTGGTTGCATTCTGTGGAACTTTGAATAAGAACCAAAAGACTATTTGAATCTTAGGAGGGAAGTTTCCCTCTGATTCAAATATTACTCACTTCCTGGTGCACTGAAGTTGAAGGATTAAGTAACTTTTCCCATATATAGGATGCATCACACCCAATCACACACACAAACACACACTGCTGCCTTCTTTAAGTGAAGCATCTGAGGAGGAAAATGAGATTACAAATTTAGGAGTATAATGAGATCAAGTTAAATTCACACCATTTACCCGCCTAGGCACAATCTATGTCATTAGAAAAGATTAATTTTTTTGTTGCAATTTCTAATCTCATTATACCTTTTGTCACAAGGATGATTTATCAGAATTTCAATACTTAATGCCATACTTTTTGTATATTCACTTGGCTTCTCCAGTATTTTATATTTTCATTAGCTCATATCCACTCACTCATGCCATACCACTCAGCACAGCTATAAATAGAGAGACCAACCAACCAAATCACACAATATTGAAAAGGTCAAAGTAATATATTACATTACTATAACTTAGAGAATACTATTCACAAGGTATTAAAACTTTGACTCCTTATTTATGTGACAACGAAAGTAAAGAAAATAGGAGGCACTGTGAAATGATCACATCATTACCAGACATCCTTGGGAAACTGAGGGATTGTAAACCCCTCAACATTATTATCTTTACAGCCTAATATAAATTCATGTTATTCTTTAGGTACTGTATACTGTAGGCTAAGTTAGGTACTGCATATCTTATGCTAAGACAATGATCTGTTCACTATCACTTTTTATGTTTTTAAATACAAACACTTAAGAAGCTCTTAAGGAATACATAAAAGGATTTTTTTTTTTTTTTAGGGCAGAAATCTCTTTTAGCTAACTTGTAAAGAAATTAAGCCAGAACATAAAAATTCGTGAAATTTAAACTAAGGATTATTATTACTGACTCCTTCCCTCCATGAAGACAATAAGAGAATTATGGCCTTTCTCTCAAATTCTGTGAAAAGGACCTGTTTGACCTCAGTGGCTCTGTCATCATAAAGTACTTTTAGGGTGACTGTGAGCACAGGCTGCTCTGCAATACATCCACCGTCCTGTTCCCTCTAGAGATGCCCTTGTCTGCATGGCAAAATGTGTATCACACACCTTTCCCCAGAGCCCAGGATTCCTAAGACATCAGGTACACACTGCAGAAACACCTGAAAATCCACTGTTACCTGCCCAGGCCCAGGTTCAGTCAGGTGGCTCACATGAAAGTCTCTCTGCTAAGTCATCTACAGGCATGAGGTTTTACCCAAAGAACAAAAATACAGCTAGGATATTCAAGACTAGAAGAGCTGTCCCAGACACAGCAGTCATGGCCCACATGAGAAAACATGCACAGCTCTAAAGATTCACAGAGCAAACTGGATGTTTTTAAAATGTGGGGGGGTGGGGGGGTGAGGGTGTGAAGTGTAAGGAACAATGTTAAAGAGACCAAGAGAGATGGTATCAGATGGGCTTTTTGAGATAACTGCAGGAGAACTGAGGTCAGTACTCAACCCACAGTGCACTTTCAGTATGTTTCAGGACATCCTGAACCTCTGGGCAAGTTTAGGTATCCACAATACAACACGCCATGGAAGATATACTGGAAGATGCCCTGCTTTCTCCCAGTATAGACAGAGGCCAGTGTGGGGCAGGCTGTATCTATGGATTGGATCTGGCATTATACAGTACTGTAGGTTTGGGGAATCAATAATAATGCAATTGCAGGGGACTTAATTCATGGAATTGCAATTAACTTAACAGATAACTGGAAAGTAAGCTAAGCTAATATTAAAACAACAGCGACCTAATTTCTATCTTATGATCCTCACTGTCTTCCATGAGAGAATGCACAATTCCCAGTGAGTAACAGGGAGGGGATGCCAGGATAACTCTTTGAGGACTGCTCACAATTTCCAGTTTGAAACACTGCGGTTGCAATAATGCATGGCCAGATACCCTAACGCAGAGCTGGAGCTGATCTGGCATCTCTCCCTCTCTCCCACTGAGTCCCTGTTAAGAGATCAGAGAGGCTGAACTACAGCAAAGCTGCAATGTCTGCAGGCAGTACAGCTGAATAGCCACATTTACCTGCTGATGCTACTTAGGTGCTTATATGGTGCAGCTTCTATTTTTCATACGTGAGACGTGAAGGTTGGGTGTGGCTTTCTGGAGAGAGGGGGTGCTTTGGGGGCCTTTTGGTCAGCTGCTTTTGGTGGGGTGTGGTTTTATGGTTTGATGCCCTTTGTGGGTTGGATTTTATTTTCTAGAAAAGTGCCTGATAAGACTTTGCTGAAGGCCTTTCTACATAAAAATTATGTCCTAGTAGGAGTGATGAAGCCTCCTCCCCTGACAGTGACTCGTCCGATATAGATGCCATTATTTTAATAGCAAGGTTGTGCACACACTGCTAAATAGTTTACTGAGGAAGGGATTATACTCTACCTGTGCCACACAATTTTCAGATTAGAAAACCAAGGCTGCATTCTTACAGCTTACTAAATGTCCATGGGTAGCATGAGCAAGTAATTTGCCAGGAAGGAGACTTTAAAAAAACCCACAAAAAATAGACCTAGCCAAAAATAAACAGCAACACCAGGCTTTATCTCTGCCAGCAAAAGTTACCCAGGAGAGAGCAAGAGAAAGAAATGTGAGTAGTGCATCTCCTGGCTGATCCATGCCTCCTGAAGATTGCCACCCTGAGTTGGTGCCTTGACACTGTTCTGGCAAGTCTCTGGGCCCTTTGGCAGAGCAGGTGGCTGTGGGTGGCTGCTCCACCCTCCTCCCACTCCCAGCAGATTTGCTGGTGCTGGGGGTGTGTAAAGCAAGCTCCACCTGAGCAAACAGAGCCCCTCCACTTTTGGGAGGATGGCTGGAGAGATGCAGAGCATGCCTTATGGGATTTTGCTTTGAATCCTGCAGCATATGGAAATTGGTCTGCAAGAAAAATGAGAAATATTTAGAAACAGTTGGAAAGGCTGTCATTGAAATTTATCCTGGCTATGTCTAAACATGGAAAAGGACAACAGAAACCAATGTTAACTTCAGAAAAATGTAAAGAGAACTGACTATGTAACAAGCAGAAGGCTTATTTCTTTTTTAAGTATAAACAATCTGGTGAGGAGGAAGAAAGGCAGAACTATAAAAATAAGCCAAGGCAAGGAAAAAATAATGAGGGTAAAAATTAATAATACTCTGCATCCCTTTGCAGAGGTTTTTTTCTTGTACAGCAGTCTCCAAATATAACTTAAGAGAAAAACCAGGCAAAATATTTCTATTCTGAAATATCACAGAGGAAAATGGCTTGAAAAGAAGTTGTGCTGGGGGAAGGGGATAGCCTTCAGCTGTGGACAAGCTTTTCAGACCCCTTTCTCAGGAGACTAATCTTTCTATACTCCTTAAACAGTCAATGGCAAGAGGCACCATCCTCCACAGGACAAATCAACATCCCTAAATGCAGGTGACATAGACACCTCATGTACATCAAGGATAAAGGCTGTAACAAATCACAAAACTCAGACTGTTTTCTTCAAACTTTGCCCATTTGGAGGCCTGAGCTGAATTACAGGTGGAACAAACATTGCTGCCTTCAGGGGGAGTTAAGGAAATGAGTGTGAAGACAGAACGCTCGTTTGACCCTTCTCCCATTTTTCTGTCCCCTGGGTGCATCACTGTGTGTTAAACCCAGTGGTTTTTGTTTTCCTCCTCTCAGCTCTGTAATGTTTATTTTCACTTCTGTGCCACGGGCAGTCACAGGCAATGGGAGCATCCAGGCTGTAAAATGCAGAAGTGCAGAGCACCCCCTTCTGAATCCCAATTCCGCCTCCCTCCAAGGTTTTGTACTGGTGGAGAGGTCCTAGCCATAGGAAGCAACCTTTCTCTAGAACAATAATGCTTGCAACAGCAGGCATTGTGTCCCATGTGCAGTGTCTCTAGTTCCAAGGCAGGAATTCTGTTCCCAGGGAACTTGTAAAAAAATATTATAAAGACAGCAGAAAAAATTAGTGTGGAGGCAGCCTAACAAAATATTTGAAATACTAAGATAAACAATAGCTGTAAATTAGGCTAAGGACACAAGTAGAGAATGGAACTGCTTCTAATATGAACACCATAACATTTACCAGTTTCCATAGATGCCAAACAGACAAGATTATCTAGATTTTCAAATGAGTTTATCTATGACAAATTGGCTGAATGGATTGACAAAAATAAAGTAAGACGCTGAATGTGAAGCATATTTAGAACAGAAACACCATGACAGATAATGCTGTAATTACTGTAAGCAGTTGCTGAATCTAACAATATGAATTCAGTGTAAAGCATGAGTTTCTTTTCCACAGCTTTAGAGAATCAGAGCAACCTAAATTTCCCTCTGTTTTAAAAAGAAAGTTCATTTAAAAAGTATTTATGCGTATAAATTACAGAAAAAATTACAGGACTCTTCTGCTTTCCTTTCTACCCACATTGTATCTGAGATCACATTTTTTTTTCATTTGTTTTGCTTTCCCTTGTAGGACTCTGACAGAGATGCAATTTGGCTTAGGAGACCAACTAATTGCATTTACTTATTCTAAGCCTTTTAACTTTGCATTGTGAAACTACCTGGAAAGAAATAAACAGAAAAATCACCAGATTTGCAGAAGTATGTTAGCAATCCTTTACTTCATATACATCCATGATTTTCAGCTGATAATTTATGTTGAGATCCTAAATTTCAAATTCACTGGTTACTCATAATCCTTTCTGACAGATGACAGGAATCACATCATATCCTGTGTTTTTCCACCTTCTGCAATGCACAATTTCTGGACATGACTGCAAGCAGTGGGCAAACCACAGTTTCATTTTGGTAAAAATTTGAAATAAAACTTAGTTGCTTACACGTCTGAAAAAATTAGTTGAAGAATTTGGATTAATAACATATTGCCTTGTTGATAATATAAGGTGTGGTTTAGAAATTCCTGGAGGAAAACAAAAATGAAAATCAGAAATCATCACTGATAATAATGCATAATTTATTTAGTGTATTACATCAATTTCTTGAATCTTCTTGACTCATAACAGAGCCAGCACACCCAATGCTGTAGAAATGTGGCATTTAGCAGGACAGGAGACAAACTATGACATGCTAGAGCTGACAGAGGGGAGAAAGGAAAGTATGTGGAACTGAGTTAAAGTACAAGTAAAACTCTTCATGGCTGAGGCAAGGGCAACCAAAGATAACTCCTATAACTTTTCATTGTTTGTACAGGGAACATTAAAATAATTTCATGGTGTTTCCCTCCCATCCTTCTCAGCACTTCCTTCCTCCATCTGCAAATGGTCTCACATCACACCTTTTATTTTTGTTAAGGTCTGTTGTAAGACATCTTCCTTTACATATGAATAAGGCCTGAATACTGTGCACTAAAATATGAAACAATAACCTGTTTCCTATAAATATCCCAACCAGCTAGCACCAGGAAAGCAAATGACAGCTCTTCTACTTTGCAAGTAGGGGTATGTGCCAAGGTGACACATTTATCTCTTTCTTTATGTTAAATTTACTTGTTATTTACATGAAATCCACCTGCTACAACTTCCTACATGCCCATAGGACCATACAGTTCAAACATATAAACCCCACATTATTGTACCTTTCCATACTGTGGCATGTTACAAAAGATTTTGGGGTGGGCTGTCAGACATGCACAATAGGGGAACTGCTGGGTCATCATGAACATACAGTGCACCACTATCCATGAAAAATACCATTAACATAGAGCAACGCAAAAAGACACAAAATCAACATTTAACCCTGGCTTTCAGCCCTTCCTATATTTTTTGGCCTTTCAGCAACAAAGTTCTTTGGAGCTAGCAACAGCAAAGTAGGCTAAAAAATATATTCCACCTGTGAATTAGTGGCCCATTTTTTTCAAATGCCTGAGAGGGATAAAAAAACATTGATGCACAAGGAAAACCTGGTTTTGTCTGGAAAAACTGGATAATTGCCAAAGTTAACTGCTCATCTACTTGACCACATATGTAGAAGGTTATAGTGTGTGACTTGTATGGACATTGGGGGAAATAAAGAATTATTTCAATGTTTTTAATATTCAAAAGCAAAAAGAATAAAAATGTTTTTTTAAAAATCTGTGTGTGCTTCCTCCACTCAGATCTTCCATATGTTGAGATTTTGTTTTACAGGGCTTTTGCTCCAGTAAGAGTAATGTTTAGGGAAGGAAGATGACACCATCCATGTAGCAGGAGCAAAAGAGAAAGGACTGTTAGGGACTTGGCAGCAATATTTATAGATATATTTCCTTTTAATGGCAAATCCATATCGGATCTACCAGTCATACACACATATCTCAGTAGGTATGGCTACATTTTCCTCTTGATTGTGCTATCAAAGTGTTTCTTTATCACATTTTTATGTCCCTCAAAAATATACACTGAAAAGCAAAAGGTCTTTTTGATCAGATGAGAGGTTCCTTTGCAACCCAAAATGGGGTTTTGCCCATTTGTCTAAAAGCCATATAAAAACTGTCTCAAGATGTTCCCAAATTGCTTTCTTACTTGTTTTGCTGAATTCCTGTTAGTTCCTGTTTAACTGCACATCTTGCTGTTGCCCTTTGCACACTTTCCACACTGCAGGACGGTGCAGGACGTATGGTGCTTGCTGACATACTTTTTCTGAAGGAAATCCTTGCCCTCAGCTGTCCAATACATGAAGCTGCATTTGACCACAGGGAGTAGAATGAGGGAACTGATTTTATGACCAAGGAAATAAAAACTGTTCCTCCATCAAGTTTTGGAGAGGAAAGAGGAGGAGGGGGAAAGAAGCACAAACTCCCACATCTCTAACATCATAATGAAAAGAAAAGGAAATTCTTTCTAAAGGCCTGAGGTTGAAAAAAATAGATTTTTTTTTTTTTCTTCTAAAATCCCAGAGGCCAATGGAAGCTGAAAGCACTTTACATCCCTTTGGGCTGGTCCTATTATTTCAGTACACTGTTCAAATCTTACTATTTGCAGCACATATTTTCTAGCACGCAGAAGAAATTGGTGCTAATTACAACAGCAGTATTTTGGGGATGGCAGTAGTAACCACTGCTAACTGCTAAACACAAATTAGAGACAAACTTCAGAGTCTATTTAGCACACCATTTTCACATGCAGCTTGATTAAGACAGAGAACAACTCAGTCTGTTGCAACACACTCCACAAGAACTACAGAAGCAAACTGAAGACAGTGACAGGTAAATAGATGATTCAGGAAAAAGCTGAATTTAGACATATGATATTGACTTAAAAGTTCAGATTTTCTCCCTGTTCAGTTTTCTGAGCTCACACTCTGGCTCTAATGAACAACCAGGATTTGTCTGATGCTGTGAAAAGGGAACTTCACTGAAGCCCAACAGACACCTCATCTGCAAAAGTCACAGTTACAAACCCAAATCAAGACCCAGTCCAAAGTGTTTTGTCTGTTTCAAAGCAGGCTGGGACTCATTTATGTGAATTTTAATAGGAATAAAACACCTGCTCCCTTGACAAGGAAGACTAACAACATACATAAATAGTAGTGTTTCACAAATAACTAAGTAATATTTAATTAAAGTATCTACATAAAACCTATGCTATGAAAAGTATTAAACCATTTAAAGAAATACTTCTTTCAGAGGACATGGCTGATCTATTAACACAGGCTTATTTTATGGTTTTGTCCAGAAGTCACAATTCAGAGCATACCCAACCACCTCTTTCCAAAATACTCTACTGGGAACCTTCCCTCTAATCTTTTTGGAAATGTGCCCAGGACCCTCCATTCACAATTTAAGAAGCTTTTCTTAGGCACACTCCACAATATGTAGGATTTACATATCCAGCCATAACAATATCCTCTTGTCTTTCATGTCCACTCTGAAAAGCCCTTCTGGAAGTTCCCAATTGTCAAACCATCATCAAGCTTTCCCAAAGAAAGCAATAATCAATCTATGAACAAGAGTGTGCTTGCAATATTTCTCATTGTATAACCATGTTTTACCATCCTCAAAAAAACACATACAAAAAAAGAAAACAAAAAAGTCTGAAGACTAAAGTCAGGAAGATGTTACTCTGTTTGGGTAAAAGGAATACTAGTTTGGTGTCCTTCGAGGGAAAGAGCCTCACATCTTACACATGCTTTCATTGTATACAATCACAGAGAGAGAAAAGGAAGTGGCAATTATTTTTAACTGATCTTTACATCTAATCTAGAGGAAAATAAAGATTTAATGTAGCTACTGCACATATAAAAACAGAGAGAAGGTATCTCTACAGACTCCCAGCCTATGCTGTTGTGGGCAAGTCTAGGCCACAGCAAGAGCCTCTGAAAGAGAGAAGGGAATTAATTATTGTCATACACAGTTGTAATAGTGCAAAGGTATTAAATCTCTGTGTGAACCTTTGCCATCCATTGCTTGGAACATGTTTGTATGCACAGAACCTCTTTAATGTTTAATTGTCAAAATAACAAATCAAGACATTCATTTTTCTGTGAGCAGGACAGTTAATAAAATGGAGGAGCTGAACCTCTGCTTTGATGTCTACCGGGGCAGAGAGTTCACAAATGAAAAGAGGATACTGTGCAGCTCTAGGGAAGAAGATACTGTGCATCTCTGCCCATCTCCATAGAGCAACTGCATGTGGCAGGAAAGTGGCCTGTGCTGAAGAAACATCACCCATTGAGACATTCCGGGTTTGGGCAGACAACTGAACAGTGGTAAGAAGGTAAAAAAAAGCTTGAGATTTTCTTATTCTTAGACTTTCTACAGCTATTAATGCTATGTTTCAAAGATTTCCCAATTTTATAAACTTCCTGTGCTTTTGTCTGGCTCCTTCAGCTCAGCTACAACACTTCTGCAAAATCTTCCTCACATCCCAGCCCCAAACTGTACCTGCCACGGCAGCTCTAACTCAGGTCTCCTTTACTGCTGACTACAGAATTATCCTCCCAGCACTGCCACAGCTCACAGATGTCTTTGTTTAACTTGACTATTCCTCAGCATCTGCCAGCATTTTCCCCTAGCTAAATTCCTACTAAATGCACTTTACTTCTCTAAGCCTCATCAGCTATTGCTCTAAATGCATCCCTTCAAGAGAAAAAAAAAACTCCACCTGTCTTTAATATGTGTATCAATAAAAGGAGGATTAGAAATCTGCACTTCTAGGCTGTTAAACAAACTCTTTTCTCCCTCCATTTATTCAATGATAAAATGGCTATAATATTTCCTACAATATCTCAAAGAACAGTTAAAAAGCTCAATGCAAATAATTCAATACGACTGATTCTGTCTTGCTACAGGGAATATATAAACATTTCCATGCCAGATCGATATATATTTATAAGATTTATAGTTTATGGTTTGTAGTCATTAGTATAACATTATTTGCAAGGTTAATACACCAGTCCTATGGAGCAGAAGGTAGTATTTGCATTATAGGCAAGATTATATCCTTATTTGCTTGCTATTCCTTTTAAGTAAGTCTGTAACATTAAGTTTCTCCTATAGGGCAGTAATATTAAAAAATATGTAGTGCCAGTAATCTTTAATTTATGTAAAAGCCCATTGTTTTAAAGAATTTCTCTGGAACAAAATTAATCCTTTCTCTTATTTTTTTATTTTTTAATACACAGTACAGAATCTTTTTCTTACAGCTACTTTAGCAATGTTTTCCCCTTAGGTCTGTATATTATAGAAACATTTTCTAAAGAAAGTAAAAAAAAAACAAACAAAAAATAAAACAAAGCAAAGAATCAGTAACCCATAGAAGTACACAGAACATCATTGTAACCTGAAGACAAGCAATACTATTTCTAAAATTACAGAGCTGAAGGTGTGCTATTAAAACAAACAAACAAACAAACAAACAAACAAACAAACAAACAAACAAGTAACTTGCAGGTTTGATTGTGCAGCCCACATTTACTGTAACATGAACACGTGAGGCTGGCCTCTGTCTCTCGAAAGGAAAGAGCTGTGCTAATCTTCTCCAGGAATTATTCTGCTTTGTGCAGGGGATGACTGTCAGCCATTTCCTGCACTAATTGGACTCAAGTATGGTACGACCTAATTTCTCAGCCTGTACTGCAGAGTTTTGAGATTCCTGAATGCTTCAGCCTTTTGAGAGTTTTGTTGTTTTCTATCAGCTACAACTTTGCTGTCTCCGACTGCCAGCAGAGGGAGAAAATGGAATATGAAGTAGAGAACATAATACAACACACCATCTTTCATCCACACTGCTGAAATAAATATGATGTGGTTTCAACCATTTCTTTTCTAGGGCAGGGTACACTCATTCTAAGTTTGCCATTCTACATGCAATCTGATTAATTTTATTCTTTTTTTTCTCTCTCTCTCCCCCTCCCGTCTTTTTCTCCCCCTCTCTCCCCTTTTGCCTTTCGTTCCGTGCAGGTGGAATCTTTATGAGATGTATAAATAGTGGAAGAATTATGCAGAGGGGGTTTATTATGAAACTAGAAATCATTCCTTTGACATTAATGGGAAAGTCTGTCTTTTGGAGAGCTCCACATTTCTAGAAGCCATTTCCTGTTCTCAAGGTCCCTTAATGCAACAAACCAGGGCAAGATGGGAATTGCTTTACCTCTCTTGTGCTTCAAAGGCATGTGTGCATGAGATGGGCTGCTGAAGGGCTACATTTTTTTAAAGCACTAGCAGCAAGTCTTCTATATAGACTAGATTCTGGTTTAGTTAACAATTTGTTAAACTTACTGGCACACAAGCAGTTATTTTCACCAGAGGTGGAAACAACTTCCCCCTAAAGTTGCCCTCCCCACATCTGGGAAAGCACGTACACACACCAGGCTATATAATACACTGTTTAAATAAAGTGCTTTCTCCTTCCTTCCTCAGGCACAAAACCTGTTATCTGTAAGAGAGACAAAGGGCAGACAGCTCTGGCTGCTGCCTCATTGCCTCCCAGCTCTTGGCACTGAGGCTGGGCTGGCTGGGTCAGGAGTTTGGTCCTCATTTCATGGATCCTCACACTCCAGGTGAGGACATGACTGTGACTGACAATCCAGGATCCCACCTAATGCCTGGAGCTCGCACCACCTGCTGTAAATAAGGGACTGGGGATGCATTGGTGCAGCCAAATGGTAGAAGTCCCCAGGAATAAATGACTTATTGCTCTCATATTCCCAGAGCCTGCCTGTAGGCTGCTCTGCTCTTTCCACTTGTAGCATTTTACACACACAGATGATCCTGGACCTAACAGCAAATGTTGGCAATGCTAAGTCAGACTTTGAGTTGCCTACAGGTGTCCATGAATCATCTGGTGTCTGGGGAATTTCTCTTCCAAGGCTGAAAGAAAGCAGGCCATGGAGAGATAATTGATGACCAAAAAACATTAGACACTCACTGAATCAACACCCTCATCGATAACAAAATCATTAGCAAAGAGATAAACCCCAAGTGAGATCCTTTCTGTACCAGCAATCAGAGGTGTTTGATCTGGGACTTCTGTAAACAGAGCTTCCCTGCAAGATTGGCTTCTTTGAAACAGAGATTGGGACAAACCCCTTTCTTCCCACTTATGTCTTCTTAGATTAGAAGGGACATCAGAAATTTTAAGTACAGCAGTTTCAGAGGGCAAAAATGATCTTAAACAGGGCTTCAAAGAAGGAATAAAAGGCAGCAGCTCGAAAAATGATATAGCACGGGGAAAAATTCTCTACAGTGTTATACAGAGAAACAGGGGGTAGAAGACTTAAAATTTGTGTTACATGGGTTTAATATAATAAATAAGGCCTTTTGCCATCAAAGGCCATTGAAATGATGCAGACACTCCCTTCACTGGGTGCTGGCAGAGGAAAAGGTTATCCATAACATCAGAGGAGGGCTGTGGTGAGGCACAGCAACAGAAGCAGCAAACTGAACATGCAGTCAAGGGAAAATGGGCCATAATGGATTCAGGATGGAACAAGAGGCTTGCTGACAAGGCCATGGAGGAGAGATGCCAGCTGGCTCACATCCTGTTAAATGACAAATGGATAGAAAAAAATGTCCTGAGGTTTCTGTCCTGTCTAGCCTGGCAGTGCTGAACGCAAGGCATGGGGCTGCTCTGCACCTCCTTCCACAGAGCGCTGCAGCTCTGCTGACTGGAAGACAGACAACTAAAGCACAATCTGCTTCTGAGTGAGGCCTGTTTTGGGGTCTGAGTTGCTTATTGCAGGATGCTTGCAGAACCAGTTGCCTTCCCTGCCCAGAGCTAAGGATACAGGCTGTGTGTGTCATCACGTTTTCAGAGTAAAATCATCTTCATCCCTGGGGGCATAGATACCATGGGACATATGGAAATCCCCCTGGGATGGACTCCAGCACTGTACTTAGGCCCACAGACAGACTGGGACAAGTCTGAGCTTATGCAACCCTATACAGCCTCAGAAGTGATCTATGAGCAGTACAGAGGACCAATAAAAGTTCAGTCAGCATATATGTGTATCACCTCTTCCAAAAAAGCAGTGAAAGGAAAACTACCACCTGCCTTTGAAGCAGGGATGCAGGAGCCTCACTGCTGTAAAACTACATTAATCTGACAATTGGAACTCGGCACACAGCAGTAGGCAATAAACTTCAAGGACCAGGCTGGTGCTGCTGGAGGAATGGTGCAGCTGGCTAAGCAATTTTTATCTGCATGTAAATTCTGCTGATTCAACCACAGCTTCCTCCAGGGATTTCTTTAGGATCTAGATTTCTCTTATGTCAGAAGGACTTACCTATGTGAGATACAGATTCCTTCAAAAACTCTTTACTTCCTGATTCTTCCTGTGATGTGTTCACAGCTTCTGCACTTCAAACTCTTGTCATGCAGGCAAGTCTGTTGAATATCAATTATTTCCTAAAAGGCTCCTTTCCAGAAGCTCAAGCCCACCACCTCAGCCAGCACCTACCCAGCAAGTTTATACTGCACCACAGTGTGTGGCTGCTCAGATCAACTTTGGTATCCATAACAGCTTTGGTATCCATAAAGGCATGGATATAAAGGAGTGGCTGGGGTTTATCAGCGTGTGCCTCCATAGTTACACTTGGTCATGGCACCAATGAAGCTCACATGCTGCATGCCAGTGACAGAACATAAGTTCTGCCACAGTGATAGAGTTTTTAGGCACAAGTGTTCGCTGACAGCTACTAGGCATGCTCTGCTATCTAAGCAGCTCCCAAATCAAAGCTGGCAGGCAGCTCACAGCAGACTTGGAGATTTATGTTCTGCAGAAACAGTCCCATGGACTTCAGAGAGGTCATTGCAGCACAGCAAAGGAAAAACCAGACCCATATTGTGCCACAAATGGCTGGTGCAGGGCTGTAGGTGTAGTTAATTCTGCATGGCAAGGAATATTTACCCAGATTATTTATTGCTCCTTCTCTTCTAAGGCTGTGGCTTGTTTTCTCTCAAGAAATCGTGTTTCTTACTCTCATTTGTAAATTGCCAGAGGCAAGTAAAGCACAGCAAATACACAGAAAGCAAAGGCCTACCAGAATAGTTCATTTTAGACTTAGACTGCTAGTGGCATTTGCTGCTTATGTCAACTTCTACAAATGGGGCAGGCACAGGGAAATGGTTTCTCAAGTGGTAAGTCACATGGCATATTTAGAAAGTACTGATACACTCAGAGAAGCATGCAGTCTGTGAATAAAAGCCTCACATATTGGAATCAGCACATTTCATGGCATCCACATGCTGCAGAAAAGGCAATAGCCACTGCTATTTGGCTTACTCTTATCCATTCTCATCACTGAGATGAAAGCATAGGGTAATGAAAGATTGATCTCCTGGAAACAATACTTAATACAAAAAAACCCCCAAACCAAACCTGAAAGTAACTCCACATTTTCTATTATCATTCTCTACTTAATTTGGCCTGATTTTCTTGTAAGCAGCTACAAAATCTAAAAATCAAGCTTAAGTCTATGGACTTGATTCTGTTTCCACTTAGTCCAGTACAAGCCTAGAGTAAATTAACTGAAGTTAATGTAGAAATGAAGTAATAAAATTGTGAATGAAACCTGGTCTACAGAAAGGTTCAAGAAAAAAAAAGTAGTGTAGCTTTAATTTGCTGGTTCAATCAAGCCAAGGTATTGGCGGCAACAGATACGGAAGTCATGATATATTTGTGTTCTGTGTCAAGACTTGGGTTTTTTAAGGAGTCATGACACAGTACTTGAATTTGTTGTTTAAGAGGGAAAACAGATGAGATCTGATAGAACTCTCTGCTTGAGGATTTTAGTTTTTTCAATAGTGTGTTAGATATCATATGCTGCAGACCAAATTCCTAACTAATTTAAGGAGGTGTGACACCCTTAATTTCAATGCTACTCCATTAGCTCAGAATACTGCTCAGCAGTGGCATTTTCATGAAATGTATTAGTACAAGCCTATGCAATTTAACAACATGCACAGCAGTATTTGGTAGAGACTGAACTAGGCTCTCAGAATTTGGAAGGGTCTAAACTAGGCTCTATTTGTTAATGCTAAGACCAGAAAAGACCATTACATTATAGAGTTTGATCTGCCGAAAAGCACAGCCCATTCACTGAGACAAAACCTCTCATTAAAATAGATTAGAATTTGATCTTGAGCATGTAAGAGAAATATCATCATTCTCAGGTAGGTAAGAATTATGAAATAGAGAATGGACTGAACAACACCAATCCATAACCATCCACTTTTTGAGTTCTGGTCTCTTTCCAGCTCTGATTGCCTCTCCCTGTTTCTGCCTTTAAGGAGGAGAAAAAAAAATTAAAAATGGAAAGAAAAAATTAAACCACACTCTTTAAGGTCTGCAGACAATTGACTGCAGTACCATATATGATAACTAGCTGAACAGAAAAACAAAACGCTGATAGTGAAGATGAAAATTTTATCTTCCTCACTAATCTACAGATTCAGACCAGACTAAAATACACCTTGGAATGAATTTGAAAGACTCCTTGTGCACACTCATCAGGAGGACACACATCTCAGCACTTAATTATCATGTTCCTATGGAGAGCCTCCTTTGTTCCTGCTCCTTCCTTGTGCCTGGAAAGCTCCTTCTTATGCAGAAATTGAATTAGTTCAACTTCACCTTCCAGCTACTGAACTGTGATGTGCCTTGTAACAGCTGCTGTCATAGCACTTTCCATGTCTCAGGACTGATTTTCAGCCATGAAGTGCCCCTCTAATGTTGTTATTGCAGAGACTTGTGCATGCAAATGGTTCAAAAGTCTGTGGCAAACTGCTGCAGCCACTGGCTCAGTTCCAAATTCACTGCATCATATTGCACAAGCCTCTTAAAAGGCCAACAAATGGTTAAGTCTCTGTAAATGCTAAACGAGCATGCATGGAACATTTCCTTTTATCATTGTTGAATCTGTCCATTGATTTCACTCCCCAGGTTTCACATCCTCTTTCAATCTCCCTTGGACATTATTTGCTCTATTACCAGCCCTCTTTTCTGAGAAATTCTGCAAGTCACAAGACTGTGTCACAGCCTAGCATGTCAATAGAAACTCTGAGGAGCAGCAGGCTCCAGTTTTCCGGGAAAGCTGCTAGAGACAGTGTCTCTTGCACTCCTCTGCCATTCTCTGTGTTATTTGCAGACAAGGCAGATATTAACTTAATGCTTTATACAGCTCATATAAGGCAAATTGGCTTAGTTTTAAGTCAAAATACATTTTTATGGCTAAATCAGCATAAATACAAGGATGGTATGTCAAAAACCGTAAAATTTACAAAAAACTTGCCAACAGCCACATCTCACTTCTCCACAACCCTCCTCCCTCTCCCAAAAATGAACAGTCTCCCACCACCATTAATGTTTTCATTAAGTAATGCCTAAAATGTCCTTCTTCTGACCATTCTTCCCACTACCTGCAGGGATCAGCTCACCTTTCCCCACTGAACTGAGCTGTCTTTCCATCTGTTGTAAGGGGTGGGTTCATCCCCTGGTTGTGCTCTAGTTCCAAGGCACTCATGGCTACTGCTGCCCCAGCTACACCTCTTTTTATATTTTTAGCTCTTACATCTATCAGTCACCCAACTGCCCTTCAATATTTCCATAATTTCTCTGGCTTCCCACAGGGGACCAGCGCGCGAGTTGCAAGCTTGTGAGCACAGGGAGTTGCTTACAGAGACTTCACACCAAATACAAACAGACATTTTCACATCATCCAAGCCAGGTTCTTCAAAACGGTAAATAATAACCATTTGCTCCACTCTTCACCATGAGCATATGATTTATAGCTAGAAAAATAGAATGATATGGTCTAAAAGTTTCTCCCTTCTGCTTGAAGATTGACAGTTTTCTCTGGCGGTAGCTTTGGATGTAGAAAGCTCTCAGGAAAGCAAAAGCATTAAAAATAAATGCAAGATGCTTCATGCACGTTATAACATACTGAACCTTCAGAATAAATTATTTATACCAAAGGTTGGATGTGCCATAATAGCATCCACCCAACAGCTAAAAAATGTATAGGAAATAGGAGAGCAAACCACAGAGATTAACAGCCAGCTATGGCTGAAAAGCTGGTAGGAAAAATAATATAGTGCTTAACTGAAATTATTCAGAGAGTAAAGAGATGATCAATTCACTTGGGTTTTGCTTCTTTTCTCCCCTGATAATCTACAAAAGAACACAAGGACCAAAGAACTTTGCAGAATTACAAACCTGGTGTATTTGTTTATGCTGTGCATCTGTGTTTCCGTGCAAATAAAAAGAAACATTGTTGTCAAGCCTTCATTTTTAAAAAGAGGTACAACTTGAGATTTCCCATGCAGCAATAATATTAAATATACAAATTCTTTTCATCAAATATCTTAGTTCTTATATTGCTTGTAGCATGATATTAACTAGCACCTTCCAGTGGTGTGGTGTTAACAAGATTAGCCTTTTCCAGGATATTTTCTGGAGTTAATTGCAACCATGCTGCAATCAAACCACCTCTCCCAGGATAGGGTTACATGACAGAAAAAAATCCATTGCATAAGGCAGCAGATAGAGCACTAAATACACATTTCTCAGCTCAGCACGGCACCGTATTTTGTCTCCATCTCCTTGCCATTAACATAAGAGACTGAAGCGTTGGAACAAAAATCCATATGCTGATCTGGGGATGCAGATCATTTCACACCACAGCACAGAAGCCAGAGATGGGAGCTAGTGAGGTGGAATACTAGGAGGAACTTATCCAAATCCATTTAGTAAGTCCTTACTTCCACATTGTTGAATCTCTCTTTTACACAAACTAGCAGTCAGCTCTCTGATTTTTTGAATCAAGAGTTCAAAAATATGGTGCAAAATAATCACTATATCATATAATTTTTAAACTTCTCTTTTTATTCTGAGAGCTCCCTCCATCACCAGAGAGCTGTTAGGTCAGAACAGAAACATACCCTCCCTGACAAGGAAAACCTTTCAGTCAGAAGCCTTTACTGTAAGAAGTCAGAATATTACTCTTGCAGTATATTGCATCTCTGTGAAACCTTTTCACCTGATGCCACACTGACACTGTCAGAGTTTGGGAGTTCATTTAATTATAGTTTGCTCTTTCTTCAGGAGGGCCTCCTAAGCAGGAGAAACCTACTAACCATGCACAGCAGAGTACTATAAATTTGAGAGTGCAATATTCCTGGCTCTTCCATAAAGCGAGGCAACATGCTATGTATCATAACCAGAGTTTTACACACACAGAGGCTCACCAGATCCCAAAATTCCATAACCTCTTTGCTGCAGAGGGCACACCCTGCAGCCCCCTGAGAGCGGTCGGTGTTTTCCACGGCACCACTCGGTGGCCGTGTGTGACACAGGCACAAGGAGCACAGCCAGGTACATCTCCTCACGGTTGTGCTTCAGGCACAAATCCATCCTACAGAAGGGAATTGTCCCTGCCCCATCTTCAGGGCCATCTGTAGGCTGTACATCACGCCTGGTGAAAGCCCCTGAACTCAGTAACACACGGTTTATTGTCCAAGACTGTCACCTAAATATAACAGAGCACAAACTAATCATTTTTACTGCTGTCACGAGGCTGAGCTTAGGAGGGTAGGATGAAGCTGAGGGGCATGCTAACTTTCAATAAAGAACCTGGCATGATATTTCAGTGTTGTTCAGAATGGGCAACAAAGAGACTACTCTTGCACTGTGAGTTGCTTTGTAGGCTTCAAAGGCATGAATGTCTGCTTTGGATTTTTCATAGACCATTTTGGAAAGGCACATACTCCCCAGACAATGGGACAGTACTCCTCATTTCAGTATTTTGTGATGATACTAAATTAAATAAGCACCATCCTTTCTCACTGTAAATGGGTAGAGAGGCTCTGTATACAGCAACTGCTAATAGTTTCCGCTGAAATCAGAAGCACATTTAACAAGGCATGGAACATGGAAACAAACTTATAAAGATAATTCTATAGCCAAACAAACTATTCAGACCTAGACTACATTTCTCACCAAATATATTTGTATACAAAAGGCAGGGGGAGGGAATTTTAAATTTGTCTTTGGAAAGAAAGTCTCTTCATGGTATTCTTAGAGGCAGTTCTCTTACTAGGCCCACAGTGAATTCTGAATAATTCCACTGATGTCAAAACTACAGTGGTGTAAAGGCATGAAAAATGTGAGGACAATTGTATCCAATATCAAACCCAGAATAACAGGATGAATAATGAACAAACTGAGGCAGAGCTTTAGCTGGTGTAAAGCAAGTTGCAGATTTCAATGTGACAAGGTTAATTTACACCCGCTGTGGATGTTGGTCCATTGTCAGCAAATCCTGTTTTCTCACACTTACATTAACAAATGTGTTAGTAACATGGGAACAAATGCAAAACTAAGTGTAATGATTAATTTGATGAAACCCTGAATTCATTTACTCCATTAAAGCAATATGGTTTGCTCTATAAATGGACATTTAAGTTTTGCAAAAAGCCATTAAAATCACAGTACCTATTGAACAAATTAGAGGCCCTGGCAATTATTCATCATTTCATTACAATTAAAAACTAATTGAAAGCCTAAGTAAATAACGTTAGAGTTTTATTCATGATAGCAGAGAAAATAGGTTTGAACAGCTTATATTAGAGACAGACTCTCATCCTTTCACTAATGGGCAGGATTATACCACACAATAATTTTTGCCATCACCAGCATTTATGCCGCAGCACTAAGCACAAAGACCAAAATGATCAGTTGCAGCACAGAAATCAGGGCAATGGCATTAATAAACCCGCAGAGCCCGGCCGTCCAGTGCACCACAGGGAAATCCAGCTTCACACAGTTGGTGTTTGGAGGCACATATGTGGCACAATTAGTATAACAAAATAAGTTTCTCCTTGCTGAAGCATTTACTGCAAATTGAGTCATTAATCTCATTTATAAAGCAGGCACAATGGCTGGCACACTGCGATTGGCCAAGGCGATTTCTTCTCATTAGTGTGCGAACAGCTCCATCCTGTTCACTTTAAATGTGGGTCATTTTCACTAAACAGAAACACTTCAGCCCTGAGACCCTGCAAGAGCTGGTGCTGTATTTATATGAGCAATCAGAAGTTCCAGCATTCTGGTGATGGATGCTGTGCTCTAGCACCTGCCTAGACTACTGCATGGATGGAGCTACTTGGCATGTGACTCCTGCTTCGTCCCAGTCATGTTTCAGAGAATTTATATTTTTTCAGGGTAAGTTCTCTGTGGCATTGGATCCAGCCTCTCATGACACATGTCTTTTATGAGTTTTGCAGGGTCAGGGCCAGTCCACAACAAATAAAGGACTTCTGGCAGTCCTGAAGAAATATCCTGTGCTTTCTGACAGCAAATACAGCCCAGTCTCTATACATGTGGGCAGAGTCAGCCTCTGGTTTGGATAGGTAATCTAACCCAACCCTAAAGCCAACTGTTTTCCCCTCATTCATTAGGAACTTCCTTATTTTCATAGACCACACATTGCATGAATGGAGAGTGACCCAACCTGGGGACAGCAAATCCCTTGAATGACTTCTAGCAAAATTCCCTTTTTCCTGGTAAGGACTTCTCCACACACAAAAAAAGAAGAGGCAATGCTAGAAATTTTCTGCATTCCTTGTAGGTCTTTCCTTCACAGACTTAATTTTAAAGTCTTCCTCCTCTGCATGCATAACCACTTGGATGACTCATGCCACATTTAGTTCAATTATATCACCTAATGTAATAAAGTGCCACTCACTCCACCAAATGTAGAGAACAACCCATCAGATCAGCACTGCAAAAATTCTACAGCTCATCCAGAGAGGAGGGGAAACATTACATCACCCTTCCCCACAGCACAGACTGTTTCATTGCTTTTAAATTAAAACACGCCCTCAGGCCACCTGTGAGCTTCAGTTCCCATCCAAGGGCTGCCCCATCAGCAGAGTCACTGGAGTGTAAGGTGTGGATTTGGTACAACACAGGATCCCTTCACCTTGAGAATGAAACAAGCTCCAGCATGTCATGGCTTCTTTGAGACTCAATTCCTCTTTCCTTCCAAAGGGAATCTGCATCATTTGACCAGAGAAACCAAGTGCAAAGCAGTAGAGAGATCAAAGTCTGGCCTTCTTTGAGGTATCAAAGAAAACCTTTTTTTGTCTGTTTGGGTTTTTTTGCAAAAAATTCTAAAACCAATCACAAAATCAGGCCAATATGCTCATCAGGCTCAAAAAGCTCATATTTTAACAAAAGCAACAGGTTTGCAGAGAGGCTTAAAAACCTCCTGCAAAGAAAAGCATGAGGAGATCCTTCAAAATGCCTTAAAGAGCTGTTCCTACAAGCAAAATTCAGTTACCTACTTACTCAGCTAAAAAGGCTGAGGTTAACCAAGACTCCATAAGTCTCTTGTCTGCTTCCTATGAATATGAATACAGATTTATGAAAATTGATGTATAGATTTTATGGTGTTTTGTCCTAGACTAATTTGTTAGTAATTATAAATGAAAATAGATTTTTGGGCATTTTTTTCCACATCAAAGTCTTGTGCTCTGCTCAAATAGGGCTCTTCTCTGAAACATGGGCTCACAGTGGCTGCTGTAAGTGAAGGAACCTGCTTCACATGTGAAATCCTTTTGGATTAGTTGCAAGACTTTGGGGAAGAGATGGTCAAATGCAAAGTGCTGTGTTCCAGCTCAATGGGGTCCTCTACCTCTGTGAAGTCTCTAGATATTTCTTTGTTTAACTAATCATAGCACACAATTAATCAAATAGTGAGTGTTTGTTCTGAGATTCTAAAAATATTAACATTTTGAAAACTATTGTTACAAATTTTCATCAGTCGCTATACTTCATTGACTGCACTGAAATTGAAAATGCTGCTACCTTTCTTGCTACTTCCACTCTAAGTCAAAAAGGTGATGAATTTCAGAGAAAAGGATCAGATCTCATTTGCATTTGCAGGCCAGTAAGACCCAGGAGATTTGGCTGAAGTCTGTTCTCAAAACAGTCCTATGACATTATAATGGTGGCAATTGTGGCAGCTGAAAGTGGGATTACCTTTCCTTGCCATGGCCTTAGTTTTTGTGGCTGAGTGCAGGGCTTTGTCATCTGCCCTTTCACCTGGAGCTACTTAACCCTCTTCTGGCAATAGTCCTGCAATCCTGGGGGAGGAGGGGAGTAACAACATCAATCCACTGCTGAAGGTACTGGCAGGAGTTCAGGTAGAGCTCTCATTGGAGGCCTTGAATATTTACAATTGTAATCCACTGTGGCAAGTGTTTTCAGCTTGTGCTTTCATTACATTTCTAGGCAACATATATTTTTTTGTTGTTGCTCAGAGTAAATACAGAGGCTCTGAACTATTAACAATCAGAACACTTGCTGTTGTTTGTGAAATATTAGCTGACCTACTTCATTGCAGTTTTAATTAGGTATTACTCCCATGCTGTTCTTGTCCCTGTGGGGATTCTACATTTGGCACTGATATAAGTGCTCCTGCAGCACG
The DNA here is from genome assembly GCA_013398075.1 of Notiomystis cincta. Taxonomy (NCBI): domain Eukaryota; kingdom Metazoa; phylum Chordata; class Aves; order Passeriformes; family Notiomystidae; genus Notiomystis; species Notiomystis cincta. Next base: position 10,354 of record VZRX01019447.1, on the reverse strand, counting down.
GTGATTCACCAGGAAAGGGGCTCTGCAGAAATACATCATTCAAGGTGCAGCAGCACAACAGTGTACTGCAGCCTTACCTGAGCCATGCCAGCCTCCCTGCTCCCATATCAGGAGTTAACAGGGCAGGACTGCAGGTGTCCATAAAGGAGACCATCTGGAATTAGTCCTGATTCCCCCCGACTACAGCCTACACCCAGAAAAACCCTGCTGTACCGAAAGCACTGAAAGCCTGGGACTGTGCCCAGGGATTCATCAACTGCAAGCTTAGGAGTACTGTGCTGACAACTTACAAGGCACTTTAACTGTTTCATTTCCCAAAATAGGTCTCTTTGTATCGTACCTCAACAACCAAAACAATTTCAAATGAACTATTTTTAGTTTAAAAGAAATCTGTTGAGGAACAACAAGGCAGAGATCTTAGATTATTTTCTTCTTTTACCCCTCGGTAGAGCCATGATAGCACAGTTATTTTGTTGTCTCACTGTGGCAGTTCAGTTGTATGCTGCTAACTGCAAAAAAACGTATTCCCTAGGAATTTTTAAAGATTTCTTTTTATTTTTTTTCCTTTTGGCAAGATAACTCTGTATGCAAAATTTCACTGCTCTATGTCCAAAAATAAGAAGCAATATATTGAGCAAGAATATGATTCCATGACACATGAAACAGATAGTTTTACACACATCAAAGTAATTTCAAAAGCAATTAAGGATGAAACACAAATCAGGGGAGCCTGTAGTCCCATTGAAGTGTCCCAGGGGATAACAAACCCCTTAACTGCCACTCTCCTCTAATTATACGTAGTGCAACTGTATAGGATGCAAAGGAATTGATAGCTATGGCTGCCTGCTGGCATTTGGCAACAAAAGAGAAAGTTAAAGGCTTCCTACAGCAGTGAGGTTTTGAACTTCAAAAACATCAAGCATATTTTTGTTAGCTTGTTTCCTTTTTCCTATCAATGGGAGAGCTTTCGGGGTAGTCTTCCTTAAGCTATACCTTGGATCAAGGACCTGACTGATTTTCACTGACCTACAGCAGAAACTTTTTTCCTCTCTGTTTATGAATTTTAAGGATTATTAAAATCAGCTTAAATCTGCCTTTCCTATTACTAATGAAGGTTAAAGTGGTCACAGCCAAATCCACTTAAAAACTGATGGTACAATCTGACCTTTTGTCATTAAAATGAAGTAATTTTTTTTCATAGAATCATAGAATGGTTTGGGTTGGAAGAGACCTTAAAGACCATCTACTTCCAACTTCCCTACCATGGACAGGGACACCTTCCAACAGGTTGCTCAGAGCCCCATGCAACCTGGCCTTGAACACTTCCAGGGATGGGGCATCCACAGCTTCTCTGAGCAACCTGTGTCAGTGCCTCACCACCCTCAGAATTTCTCCTAATATCTAATCTAAACCTACTCTCAGTTTGAATCCATTCTCCCGTGCCCTTGTCAAAAGTTTCTTTCCATCTTTCTTGTAGGCTGTCTCCAGGTACTGGAAAGCCACAATTAGGTAATTTTCATTAAAGGAATTCAGAACCTGGAAACAAGGACAGAGTACTCCTGTATATGCTGGACAGCTCTTATTATGATTTACCCTGGTTTGGAACATACCTGTAATACTTTTGTTCACTCATTATGTTTGATTTGTCACTGCAGGGTTGTGGCTGCTCACAGCTCAGTGCTGTAACACTTCATAAGGCTTGGGTGGCTTAATGAAGCAGCCTTTCTCCCATTACCTATGAGCACCCAGTTAAACCACAGCAGACTTCATGAAGGTGACATAAAATTAGTAAGTGTTGAAGCCTCTGCAGGAGGATTTAATCACGTAACTCTGTAATGATGTTTATAGAACTCCTGTGGCAGGAATCCTTCTGGGTTACATGAAACACAGCACTGCAATACCCTGTTTCCCCAACAGCTTCTCTATTCCACCCAGAAGTAGGTTTTGGGCAGTGTCATTTTGTCATGACCCAGGAGACATACAGGACTTCCATCTTTCATCCACCTGAGAGATGGGCTCCTCTGAAATCAGTAGAAACTCAATATTTCTCTCCCAGATTCCACTCACTGTATCTGGGCTGAGCCCAAATACTCAGATGTGGGACAAAAATGCTTCTAAAAGTTTTTTTTGGGCAGGATGCTCCACCCGCTCAGTGCATCCAGGTTAAAGGCCTCAGGGATGTTGCCAGCTCTGTCATTACTTCTCCCCATTCCTTTCATCATTTGCAGGATGTGGGACTGACCACAGGAACTGCACAAATGAGACTGGAGCAAAAAAATAAAAAACAACCTAGGAATCAAGGAACAATTTTTCCTAAAATAAAAAAGCAAATAATGTGATTATCTTGTATTTTTACTATCTGTAACTTGTACAAAGAGCTCCAAATTCTGTTCTATATATCTATACACAGAAAACTTTACAATGAACCTCAATTCTAGCTGAAAGATGTAAAATTTTCTATTATAAGTATACATATTTCAGTGGAATATACTCATTTATTAAAACTCCCTTTTTCACTTAAAAAAACCCAACTGGAGACACCAAGAGGGGAAACACTGACTTGAGGAAAGTTTTTTCAATGAACATATTGCCTTCTCAAATCACTAGAGCTGGTTTAAGCCTAATTAGTACAATGTTTGAATGGGTGAGGCAGATCTCTCAGAATTAAAGTTGTCACAGCTTAATTCTGTTGCCCAAAATTGCTAAGTGTCTACTGCATATGCAAATAATCTAAGCATTGAGTTGTGTAGCAGTCAAACCACTGTAGAAAGGGTGAAATTTAATCTCTGTGACTCCTGATAATCCTGATTTCTTAAACATGATGACAACAGTGTATCTCTTATCTACCTGTAACACACCATGCCATAGCTGTCACTCTTTTGCTGATGGAAGTGATTGAGAATAACAAATCTGAGTCATGAAACAGGAGCAGGGAAAAAAAAATACTATTTTCTCTGTTTTGATTTTTTGGGGGTTGTTTTTGGTTTGGGTTTTTTGGGGTCGATTTTTTTGTTTGTTTGTTTTTTATATCTAAGATTTAAAAATCACTATACACAAATTTAATCATAATCTGCTATTCCTGAGCTATAAAATATGAGCCATGTCTTGGAGGAAATGGAGGAGAAAGAAAGCAGAGATTCTTAAAGAAATGCCACCCACTAATGACACAAGAGAATTTACTGTAAATGTTCTGCTAGGTCCTTATCTGCATGCAGGGCAATAACAGGCCCCTCTGTGGCTAGTCCTGTTTTCATGGTTCATGAAAGTCACATTATATTCTCTGTGTGTGTGGTGAGTTATCCTTTTTGAATGGATATATAACACAACCTATTGCTTGGGCTGACTCCTCCTACAGGTATATTCATCCTTACATTTCAATTTTACTGGCGTTTCTGATGTCACTGTTGAACCTGCTGGGATTCTGACCCCGCTGAACATTTAACAAAAGACAGTCATGCAACATTTTGGTCAGGATTTGAAAAAAAATCCATGAAAATATGCCTTTGGGGAGCTAGCAGCAAGCTACTGAGCATAATATGCTTGTAAAGGTGGGCTCAGCACTGAGCATGGCCTGAGCAGGTGCACTCTTACACCTTCAGAAAAAATATGTTTTAATGAGTGAAAGATGAATATGTTTTGCTTTTGTGGAAATATGTTCAGTGACTCATACAAGTGGGCAGTTAATTTCAGTTCTCTGGCTGCAGTGCCTTAAGTCATAAATTTCTAGGTAATATTCAGAGAAAGGAGTCATTTATGAATTGCCTCATTTCTGCCTGTATTCTATATTAATACTTACATTACATTTCAAGCTACAAACAAATAGCCAAAGATGAGATTCAAGAAACAGGATCTGGGCTGCTGCTGTAAGGGGTGGGTAGAGTATGCAGCAGAATATCTTCATATGGGGAACTGTCCATGTGAGGGGAGTGACTCACGTGCATTAATGTTTCAGGAGAAAGCTCTTGGGGCATATTATATATTTTGTTTTATGGATATACACAAGATTATTTTATCTTTCATCCTATCCAGACCACACTGAAATCAATGTATGCCTTGCTTTGATTTCACTGAGGTTTGAGTCAAACTCATGACTGTAATTATGAGGGGCAAAGAGTGATCATAATGATTTGTGATCATTATAAGCTGAAATGTTGATTTACCAGGTTCATAGCCCATTTCCTTTTGCTTTATAGGGATTGGAATTGATTCATACACATCAGTAGGAAATGAATTTGATGTTCCTTTTTTTTTTTCCAGTAAATTTGTCTGGAGCAAACAGCTATTTCCTTACTGGAGGGGCCACTAGCATCTGCCATTAGCATTTGTGCAGGTCAGGACACTAAACTGATGGTGATGCCTTTTTTACAACTGTCACTAACAGTTGCCTAGAACTTGAGGGCATGTCTTGCTGGGGAATCCCATGATGTTCCAGCATATGCTATCTGGCACCACACAGAGTGCTAGGGGAGATAAGGGAGGGTCACACCCACAGTCCTGCCAGCTGGTCAATCTTGTACATAGCAGTAACTTGAAGTGATGCTGAACACCACAGGTTGGACTCTTCTGAGTGCCCTGCCAAGTTTGTTGTAGTCCTGGTTAATACTTTTTATTGCTCTTTCAAACACAGCAGGTCCCTAAAGTTCCTTTTCATCTGGTTCCCTGCCACCATCTTTTTAGTGCTGCTCCTAGCAAGTGCCCCTAACTAATAGGAACAATTACAAATATGCCAAGAGTTAATTAGCCTAACACAAGGACAGGTTTTTCTGGCGAGTTTCCCAGGCCCTTGACTGACATCTTGGCATGGGCTCATCACGAATGGTTTTCTGGTTTGTGAATATGAAAGGACATTGCAGTGTGCGCCAAGGAGGGAGAAGACAGAGATGTTCCCCCAAGTGCTAGGAGGAACAGTGACAGATAACCAGGAACTAGGTTTCATACCTCTACCATTCTATAGATGAGATATAATTATGAGCATAAGACACAAAGCTACCAGTGTGGCTGTGGGGAATATGGTGAACCTTGCAGAGATGCAAGTTTCCTTGCAATATTTCTTAAATTGTAAGTGATGGCCATTTCTATAGACATACAATTTTATTCACAACCACCAAGGACTGGAAGTACAGGCAACTTTCCATAAAAAAGTGTTCTAAACATTTTTCCATGTTGATATGGCTCTACTTCTAATCTGTTCATGGCCATTGTCTATCCACAATCATTTAAATCCAGAGAATAGCTTTAAAACATGTAGCCTAGAATTTCTGGAATTTCTGCTATTGTTTTAATATGCTTGCACATATGTCCTTTCACTGCTTTTTATTTAGAAATTATAGAGATTAGAGAGTCTGTATTCAGAAAGATCCTTGATGGTATATGATATTCCAATGGATTAAATGTCAGATTCTGATCTCACTATAGGCAAGAGAGCAACTTGCACCAGTTCTATTGTCTTTGCAAAGCTCTTCAGACTTATTTCATAGCATTATAACAAACATAGTCACAACTAAATTGAAAAATATAACCTTTGAGAACAGAAAGGTATGGCCCCAGTCTCCCTAAGTATTTCAATAGAACAAGCTGACAAAGTAGGAAAAATATTAGTCACGATGTTTGATGTCAGAGCACTTAGTGACAACATTACTGCTTAAAAAGCAAACAAACTAGCAGAACCTCTCCCCAACATTTCCACAGAATACATGATCAGTTGTTTTATTCTAGGATTTTTATGACCTTTCTCCATAACTACAGTAAAAAAGAATTTGAGAAATGTAGTGGCTTTGGGCAGTTGTTCCTTTATTGAGAATGGACTGCAAATGCCCCTCCCAGCCTTACGAGAAGGTTTTACATTGTATGCTTAGGAGGAAATATGCAAATAATAAGGCTGAAGATTGAATTATGGGTTCTACTCTAAGCTCTGTCTTTACCCATACTGGGATCTGCATTATAAACAAGTATTGGAATAAAACTGAATCCTTTCTTTTGCTCAGTTATGATGCTCAGTTTATCTCCAAATCCAGAAGTGTCTACATTGGTGCTCCAATGAGGCTAATTATAAAAATAAAAGTATTCTTACTCTCTGGGTTGTCTCTTTCTTTATAGCACATATATATCCCTGTCATCCAGCATGGAGATTTGGAGAAGATGAGTAAGCATTTTGAAGCTTTTTCTCCATCATTTTTCCCCACATTTTCAAAGACCTTCTGATTCTGCATTTGCATTTTCCCCAGTTCCAGCCTACAGTGTGTCATTTTCCAAGGCCACCATGCTCATTCTGTTTAGCCGAGCAAGAAGCATTTCTAGGTTCAGTTTGCTCAAAATTCTGTTGTGTTCTTCATCTCCCAAACATGTATGATCCTGGTTTTTGAAGATGGAATGCCTAAGGGAGAATACAAAACCAGCACATGACGTGATGGCAGTGGATGGGGAATCACTGAACTCCACAGACACAACTTGTCCCTCAGGGCTTATTCTGTAACCTTTTTCTTTATGGTTGGTGCTATTGGTACCAATTATCAACACTACTGCCAGTCCTTTCCTACCCTTAGTGTCCGACATCTTAATTTTCCAAGTGAATTATGCCCACGAGAGAAGAGTTCTTGTGCTGTTCTGTGAATCACAGCTGGAGAACCCCATACACAGAAATTCCAAGCACATTGTAGGAATCACTGACAAAATAATTGCTTTCTCATCTCAGTTCAAAACATCCCCTAATTATATCTTGTAACATAATATAATCTACCAACTCTTTAAACATTTTGAAAGTAAGCCATGGTGCTGCACTGCTCAAAGATTTTTGTGGGATTCAGGGAGACAATAAAGTGTGATTCAAGCTCTTTGTGCTCTTTGCACTTAGTTTGAACAAATTCACTGCTGTGGCCTAGACATATGAGTGGACCTCAAGCCAGTGTAGTTGAGGAGAGATGGGAAAAAGCACTGATGCAGATCATTGTAGTGTAAATGAACTCACCCACTTATCCACCATCTGTACATCTTAAAGACTGGTCCTAAGCTTATTGGGATTTGCAATAAGCATTCCCACTTCCTTTTCTCTGCAGCAGTAAGCATCATGGCAGCACCCTAATTTCTGTTGTATTAAAAGATTTATTTGTAAAGGTTGACAACCCCATTACAAACCAAAATATCAAGTAAAGCTGAATTTCCTTCAAGCTCTTTTCAGACCTCAAGATTGAGGAATTGCTGATCCATAGGTTAAATCCCATAGGTACTGAAGCCTCCAGTTCTAGTCAAGAAAATCACAGAAAGCTCTGAGGTTAGGACAAGAGATTTTTTCCTAGGCTCCAGTAAAATTACCTGCATACTTGAAGCTGAACATCTGCCTGAGTGCTCTGTTGGATTGAAACCAAAATGCTTGGCACTTCACCAGGCAGGCCTCTGACAGTCTCAAGGCCAATGATTTTTACAGCAGACAGCCAAGCCATCAAAAGATTAAACAATACAGAAAGAATGCTGAAAACACAAACTTAGTGCCTTGCTTCCTCAAGGAAATGACAATGTGTACCCTTATCACAAATTAAATATGAAAAAAAAAGGTTGTAACCATAGCAGCTGTGAAAGTCAGGCACTCTGGGCACAGGATTTATTATACCTCTACTTCATCACAGGCTGCATTCATTTACAAAGTCCTTAACGTCAAGAACAAAAGAAACAAAATTTCTGTGAATGCTCAGAGTGTGCTGACTGCCTAATGCTTTGAGTGCCACTTCATAAACTGAGCTGCCAGGAAATAATAATATAATTAGGCAACAATGACCTTCAGGTCAGGCACTTCCTGGTGGTTAACCCAGTCTTTAACCTGGCGGTTTGGCTGCCCTTGGAAAGCGCCCTACCCTGACGCTTTCATAGCTGTGACAACTGCAGGAATTCTTAAAACAAATAAATTACCATTTTTGTGTTGAAAAGTTAAAAACTGAACTGCACATTGCCATGGAGACAGTGCGCTATTTAGAGCACAGAGATTTTCCAAGGAGTGAGAGTCCAGTTTAATATCCAACAGGAAAGAATGCTTCAGGTCTTTATGTTTTGCTGGATTTATAATCATTGTACCTTGCATGTAGGATGCACAGAGATAATGGATTCTCTGAAGTAATTTGTGCATTCTGGAGACAAATCTTGGCTATCACATTGGAACTGTGTACTCTGCTTTGGTCTGCCCCAGTTCTTACAACACCTGCTTTCTGTGATATCTTATTACCAGAGGTATCAGTAAGGACAATTTAAGGAATTGTTTAAGCAGCAGCCAACAGAAATACTGAAATAAACTGCCTCGAGTTTTCAGGCTCTATATTATACACTGAATATTCCAAATTCCAGGTGTCCCAACCTGGTTTAAATACTCTCTTATAAATATATTTTTGGGGAATAGAAATGCTTCCCAAGTTTGCTGCCAGAAGCAACTGGAGTTGCACTGTCGAGATGTCAGACACATGCTTGGTATTTGTAAAAACAGCGTGTCCCAAAGCATTAATGCATTTTACCAAGGAATCTTATTGATTGCAAAAGTCACTGACACTTTGCATTCCTTAGTGCTTTATTTTAAATGTTTTTGTCATCTTGTCAAGGACCAGAAAAAAACACATGAATGAGCTTTTGTTGTAAATATTGATTCTAAAGAAACCTATTAGGCAGAGACCCTGCACGTAACAAATGTATGAGAAGAAGAATAACGTGTGGGTTTTGCTCACAATTATCGCACACAAACAGGTTGGCCAGTGCTTCGGTTTTGTATTCTTGGACATACCCTCTGCTTGGCAGACCTGTTTTGGGTTGGTTTAGAGGTTTTTTGTTGTTTTTTTAAATAACTTTTTAAAATAAACAATGACCTGTGGTTTGCAAAGGGTTCAGTGCAACGTGAGGCAGAACATGATTCAGCCACTGTCAGGATGCCTCAGACGTGTTTTCTTGAAGGACACTTACAAAAAAGTCAAAACAAAGTTACCAAGCATTCCTGCTGGATATATAAAGATGGATCTGAAATGAGGAAGGGATGGAGGGGATGAACATCCTGATTTATATACAAGTTGTAGAGGGAAGCACATGTAAGAACATGTGCATAAACATATTGCAAACAGTGCAGAATAGGCTATAGCAATAGAAAATGAATCAGTATTAATTTTATCAAAAATATATGAGACTAGACATGAGATGCTTAGATTTCTTTTCCTTCTATGCAAAAATTCTTTCAAAGCCTTCTAGATCCTTTTGTGTCTTTCTCAACACTAGAATTATCTGGTTTATTAGATTTGGACTCATGAACTAGGCACAGGACTCTTATGTTTTTTTCCCTTTAAGTGTAGAACAATAAGAGGCTATACATAATATATTGCACCAGTCAGATCTCAGGTTAATTTTAATTTTTTTTAGTGGGTGAGAAGACACTACCTATTAGATACTTACTGATATTTTCTTAAAAGTTTCTATATCAAATAAGCTATAAAATCAGCACTGCAATGTCCTGTGTATAAACAAAGACTAATATTTTCTCTGCTGTATTATAAACCATTAAAAATATTTCACCAAAACTAATATGACAAATCATTATCATCAGTGAGTCAACTTGAGAAGACCAGAAAGTGCTCTCAAACCTTGGCTAGCAACTCCTGTATTTCTGAGTGTTGGGCTGAACTCAAGAACGCCTCAGGATAAGACTGAGGAAAAAGATCCCTTTTCAGAAGGCACCAACATTTGGGGACTGGTAGCACAAATATCTCTAGTTGGAAATGGGACAAGACAAATGTGAAGACACTCCATAGTCACTCCCTCTACAGAGGGATAACTTCCATACTGAAGGATCTGGTCTTGAGTGCTTAGGGCTATGTTTGTGCAGCAGGTGACTTTATCTGCTCTTCACATCCAGCTGAGACCTTGTAGCCACAGCTGATGTGATAAATCAGCCTGAGATGATGAACTCTTCCCCTACATTAGCAGACTAATTGTGGGCTTGGAGCACAGGCAGAACCAGTTCATGTCTGCCCACAGAAGACCTTTTAAATATATTTAATATCAGTACCGAAACCACAGTTAGCAATTTCAAGTCCTTCTTAGCAAAGCTGGCCAGTCCAGACTATGAAAAATCATCACATAACTGCAGGATAAGTGAGAAGCTCAGGCTGACCCAGCCCCAGAACAAAATACCTGGGCTTGGGGCTATGCCAAGCTTTGTTTTATCAGTGTTCAGAGCTGTTGTTGTCTTTGTGGAAAGGAAACAAACACTGCTGAAACAGAAGAGAGAGAAAATGAGAACAGGGATAAGGAGTTCCTTAATTACTCATATTCTGAACTTTCACCCTAGTGGTGCTTTTCAGACTCACCTTAGGGCAATGTCGCGGTTTGGACAGGT